>CAMAOD020000200.1:0-30151 GCA_945859595.2 Megachile willughbiella | reverse complement strand
CCTTATTACTATTCTTATTATCGTAATAACACTTATTTTTATCCCTATTACTATTATTATTATCGTAATAACTCCTATTTTTATCGTTATTACTATTATTATTATCATTATAACTATTACTTCAGCGTTATTCCTATTTTTATTATCTAATAACTCTTATTTTTATCCTTATTACTATTAATATTATCGTAATATCTGTTATTTTTATCCTTATTACTATTATTAGTATCATTATAACTATTATTTTCAACCTTGTACCTATTTTTATTATCGTAGTAACTCTTATTTTAATCCTTATTACTATTATTATTATCGTAATATCTGTTATTTTTATCCTTATAACTATTATTGTTATCGTTCGAACCATTATTTTCAGCCTTATTGCTATTATTATTATCAAATAACTCTTAGTTTTAACCCTATTGCTATTATTATTATCGTAGTATGTTATCTTTATCCTTATTTCTATTATTATTATCATTATAACTATTACTTTCAGCGTTATTCCTATTTTTATTATCAAATAACTCTTATTCTGATCCTTTTACTATTAATATTATCGTAATATCTGTTATTTTTATCCTTATTACTACTATTATTATCCTCATAACTATTATTTTCAGCCTTATTAGTATTCTTATTATCGTAACAACTCTTATTCTTATCCTTATTACTATTATTATTATCATTATAACTATATTTTTCAGCCTTATTCCTATTTTTATTATCAAATAACTCTTATTTTTATCCTTGTTACTATTATTATTATCATTATAACAATTATTTTCAGCCTTATACCTATTTTTATTATCGTAATAACTCTTATTTTTATCCTTATTACTAATATTATTATCGTAATATCTGTTATTTTCGTCCTTGTTACTATTATTATTATCATTATAACTATTATTTTCAGCCTTATTCCTATTTTTATTATCAAATAACTCTTATTTTTAACCTTACTGCTATTATTATTATGTAATAACTCTTATTTTTATAGTTACTTGTATTATTACCATCATTATAACTATTATTTTCAGCCTTATTACTATTGTTATTATCGTAATAGCTCTTATTTTCAGCCTTATTACTATTCTTATTATCGTAATAACACTTATTTTTTATCCCTATTACTATTATTATTATCGTAATAACTCTTATTTTTATCCTTATTACTATTATTATTATCTTTATAATTATTATTTTCAGCCTTATTCCTGTTTTTATTATCTAATAACTCTTACCTTTATCCCTATTACTATTATTATTATCGTAATATCTGTTATTTTTATCCATATTACTATTATTATTATCATTATAACTATTATTTTCAGCCTTATACCTATTTTTATTATCGTAATAACTCTTATTTTTATCCTTATTACTATTATTAGTATCATTATAACTATTATTTTCAGCCTTATACCTATATTTATTATCGTAATAACTCTTCTTTTTAACCTTATTGCTATTATTATTATCGTAGTATGTTATCTTTATCCTTATTTCTATTATTATTATCATTATAACTATTACTTTCAGCGTTATTCCTATTTTTATTATCTAATAACTCTTATTTTAATCCTTATTACTAATACTATTATCGTAATATCTGTTATTTTTATCCTTATTACTGTTAATATTATCGTAATATCTGTTATTTTTATCCTTATTACTACTATTATTATCCACATAACTATTATTTTCAGCCTTATTACTCTTCTTATTATCGTAATTACTCTTATTTTTATCCCTATTACTATTATTATTATCGTAATAACTCTTATTTTTATCCTTATTACTATTATTATTATCATTATAACTATTATTTTCAGCATTATTCCTATTGTTATTATCAAGTAACTCTTATTTTTATCCTTGTTACT
This sequence comes from Megachile willughbiella, assembly GCA_945859595.2. NCBI lineage: Eukaryota > Metazoa > Arthropoda > Insecta > Hymenoptera > Megachilidae > Megachile > Megachile willughbiella. The sequence continues at coordinate 28,265 of CAMAOD020000200.1, read as the reverse complement.
ATTATTATTATCATTATAACTATTATTTTCAGCCTTATTCCTATTCTTATTATCAAATAACTCTTATTTTTAACCTTACTGCTATTATTATTATGTAATAACTCTTATTTTTATACTTACTTGTATTATTACCATCATTATAACTATTATTTTCAGCCTTCTTACTATTGTTATTATCGTAGTAGCTCTTATTTTCAGCCTTATTACTATTCTTATTATCGTAATAACACTTATTTTTATCCCTATTACTATTATTATTATCGTAATAACTCCTATTTTTATCCTTATTACTATTATTATTATCTTTATAATTATTATTTTCAGCCTTATTCCTATTTTTATTATCTAATAACTCTTACCTTTATCCCTATTACTATTATTATTATCGTAATATCTGTTATTTTTATCCTTATTACTATTATTATTATCATTATAATTATTATTTTCAGACTCATTACTATTCTTATTATCGTAACAACTCTTATTCTTACCCTTATTACTATCATTATTATAGTAATATCTGTTATTTTTATCCTTATTACTATTATTAGTATCATTATATCTATTATTTTCAGCCTTATACCTATTTTTATTATCGTAATAACTCTTATTTTTATCCTTATTACTATTCTTATTATCCTCATAAACTATTATTTTCAGCCTTATTACTATTCTTATTATCGTAACAACTCTTATTCTTATCCTTATTACTATTATTATTATCATTATAACTATTACTTTCAGCCTTATTCCTATTTTTATTATCTAATAACTCCTATTTTCACCCTTATTGCTATTATTATTATGTAATAACTTTTATTTTTATCCTTATTACTATTATTATTATCGTAATTATTCTTATTTTTATACTTACTTCTATTATTATCATTATTATAACTATTATTTTCAGCCTTATTAATATTGTTATTATCGTAATAGCTCTTATTTTCAGCCTTATTACTATTCTTATTATCGTAATAACACTTATTTTTATCCCTATTACTATTATTATTATCGTAATAACTCTTATTTTTATCCTTATTACTATTATTATTATCTTTATAATTATTATTTTCAGCCTTATTCCTGTTTTTATTATCTAATAACTCTTACCTTTATCCCTATTACTATTATTATTATCGTAATATCTGTTATTTTTATCCATATTACTATTATTATTATCATTATAACTATTATTTTCAGCCTTATACCTATTTTTATTATCGTAATAACTCTTATTTTTATCCTTATTACTATTATTAGTATCATTATAACTATTATTTTCAGCCTTATACCTATTTTTATTATCGTAATAACTCTTCTTTTTAACCTTATTGCTATTATTATTATCGTAGTATGTTATCTTTATCCTTATTTCTATTATTATTATCATTATAACTATTACTTTCAGCGTTATTCCTATTTTTATTATCTAATAACTCTTATTTTTATCCTTATTACTATTAATATTATCGTAATATCTGTTATTTTTATCCTTATTATTACTATTATTATCCTCATAACTATTATTTTCAGCCTTATTAGTATTCTTATTATCGTTACAACTCTTATTCTTATCCTTATTACTATTATTATTATCGTAATATCTGTTATTTTCGTCCTTGTTACTATTATTATTATCATTATAACTATTATTTTCAGCCTTATTCCTATTTTTATTATCAAATAACTCTTATTTTTAACCTTACTGCTATTATTATTATGTAATAACTCTTATTTTTATACTTACTTGTATTATTACCATCATTATAACTATTATTTTCAGCCTTTTTACTATTGTTATTATCGTAGTAGCTCTTATTTTCAGCCTTATTACTATTCTTATTATCGTAATAACACTTATTTTTATCCCTATTACTATTATTATTATCGTAATAACTCCTATTTTTATCCTTATTACGATTATTATTATCTTTATAATTATTATTTTCAGCCTTATTCCTATTTTTATTATCTAATAACTCTTACCTTTATCCTTATTACTATTATTATTATCGTAATATCTGTTATTTTTATCCTTATTACTATTATTATTATCATTATAATTATTATTTTCAGACTCATTACTATTCTTATTATCGTAACAACTCTTATTCTTACCCTTATTACTATCATTATTATCGTAATATCTGTTATTTTTATCCTTATTACTATTATTAGTATCATTATATCTATTATTTTCAGCCTTATACCTATTTTTATTATCGTAATAACTCTTATTTTTATCCTTATTACTATTCTTATTATCCTCATAACTATTATTTTCAGCCTTATTACTATTCTTATTATCGTAACAACTCTTATTCTTATCCTTATTACTATTATTATTATCATTATAACTCTTATTTTCAGCCTTATTCCTATTTTTATTATCTAATAACTCTTATTTTAATCCTTACTACTAATATTATTATCGTAATATCTGTTATTTTTATCCTTATCACTATTATTATTATCGTTAGAACCATTATTTTCAGCCTTATTGCTATTATTATTATCAAATAACTCTTATTTTTAACCTTGTTGCTATTATTATTATCGTAGTATGTTATCTTTATCCTTATTTCTATTATTATTATCATTATAACTATTACTTTCAGCGTTATTCCTATTTTTATTATCTAATAACTCTTATTTTTATCCTTATTACTATTAATATTATCGTAATATCTGTTATTTTTATCCTTATTACTACTATTATTATCCTCATAACTATTATTTTCAGCCTTATTAGTATTCTTATTATCGTAACAACTCTTATTCTTATCCTTATTACTATTATTATTATCATTATAACTATTATTTTCAGCCTTATACCTATTTTTATTATCGTAATAACTCTTATTTTTATCCTTATTACTCTTATTAGTATCATTATAACTATTATTTTCAGCCTTATACCTATTTTTATTATCGTAATAACTCTTATTTTTAACCTTATTGCTATTATTATTATCGTAGTATGTTATCTTTATCCTTATTTCTATTATTATTATCATTATAACTATTACTTTCAGCGTTATTCCTATTTTTATTATCTAATAACTCTTATTTTTATGCTTATTACTATTAATATTATCGTAATATCTGTTATTTTTATCCTTATTACTACTATTATTATCCTCTGTAACGAGGCACTTTTTTTTTTGGCCTCGTTACGAGTCACCACACCCGCCGGCCTCCCTCCTCCGCCTAGGCGACATCCTCGCCGCCGGAGTGAATGGAGGGATGCATGAGTTTTCTTTTTTTTTATTGTTTTTCTTTTTTTTTACTTTTTTTTATCGTCGTGTCCCCCCATTCTTCCCGCCCCCCTTCTACGCGCGGCGGTCGCTGGACGACGAGGGACCCGCGTCCCCGGTCGCGAGGAACCTCCACCCGAGCGATGGAAGCGCGGGATGGGTCCACCGGAAGACCGCCAACGGCCCGCTGACCGGTCGTCGGGCCATCCCGTCATCCTCCGCGGGGGCGACCGGCAGCCAAGAAAGAGGGATGCCAGGCCTGGGAACCAGCCACCCCAGCCACCACCCGAAGGGGTCCCAGGACCTGGCCACCAAGGGAGCGCGGTGGCCCATCCTCAACGCCGAAATCCTCGGGGAGGGGGAACCCCGCGCACCGGGAGACCAGCGCCGAAGGAGAAGAAGAAGCACGCGGGCTGCGACAGGAGCGAGACGCCGGGACTCCCAGCGATCCTTGCCCACCCCCAGTTTTATTTTTGTATTTTTCTTTTTGTGAGTGTGTTACTGTGTGGGAGTGTGAGGACGCCGCCGCCCCAACATTGGCAGAACGAGGAGGACCGGCATTCGTCCAGGTAGGGCTTAACCTCCTGGCGATCGGCGCCGTTCCCCTTTTTGTGGGTATGCGTGAGAGTGCGTGTGTGCGGGTGGTACCTGGTGGAAGGACCGCCCGCCCGGCGACGAGGACCCGTGAGGCCGCGTACCGTCACCGTTATTTTCGCGCCTCCGCGTCGTGCCGTGTCGCGCCGCGCCGTTCGGTACCGGTTCCATAACTTCTCGTTCTTACTCGTTTTTTTTTCTTTTTTATATTTCGAGTTTAGGACCAGCGTCCCCCTTTTGTCCACACCACCGAGAGGGTGTGCTCCCGTGCACGCGTCCGCGTTAGTTTTACTGTTGCGCTTCTTTTCTTTTTTTTTTTTGTATCGTGAGCCCCCGCGCCGCGAAACCCTCTTCGCGTTTGGCGAGTGCGGACCTTCTTCCCGGCCGTAATTTGTACCGCGAGGGGCTCTTTTCGGTTTCATTGGATTGGCCTATTTTGGCCTCCATTAAAGTTTACTCTTTCTATACTACTCGCGGGTCGTCTAATTATTTCTTGACCTCCCCTGATTTCTGCTCTCGCCTGAGCAGCCGGAAGGGCGAATACCCCGGACGAGTGCCTCTGCACTGGCGCCCGGAAATAAAATCGTCCGTGGTTGTGTACGTGGGTAACAGGAGGGCCACTTTCCCTGGTCGCCCTCCCCCGAAGGGAATTTTTTCTCCGTCCCCCGGACCGATACGTCACAAAATAGGCGCCCAACGTGGGGCCAGATTAGGCTTGACCCAGGGACGCGAGTATTTTAAACCCAACGACGGTTTTTCCGGTTAGTTTGAAAATTCCCTGAATTGTACCGTTCGGGGAGTATTTTGAACCCAACGACGGTTTTTCCGGTTGGTTTGAAAATTCCCTGGATTGTACCGTTCGGGGAGTATTTTGAACCCAACGACGGTTTTTCCGGTTGATTTGAAAATTCCCTGAATTGTACTGTCCGGGGAGTATTTTGAACCCAACGACGGTTTTTCCGGTTGATTTGGAAATTCCCTGGATTGTACCGTTCGGGGAGTATTTTGAACCCAACGACGGTTCTTCCGGATGGTTTGAAGATTTCTTGAATTGTGCCGTTCGGGGAGTATTTTAAACCCAACGACGGTCCTTCCGGTTGGTTTGAAAATTCCTTGAATTGTACCGTTCGGGGAATATTTTAAACCTAACGACGATTCTTCCGGTAGGTTTGAAAATTCCTTGAATTATATCGTTAGAGTAAACAAGTTTTAGCCTTCGTATCGCGAGCAGTTAATAGGGAACCGTTGTTGTCGCTTGACACCTATTTGTACTCCTTGTGTACAAGTAGGCTCCGTTACCCTTGCCGCGATCGTTGTTATTGCTAATTTTCGAGAAGGCCTATTGTTGTTAACGCCTTCTGGAATTTACCGCTCGCCGTGCCGATTCCAACGGAAGTTTGTTTTCGTACCGTAATTCGAATAGATACCCGTCGAGGTTTCGGCTACCCATTGTGGTTTTGTTTGTTTTTTTTTTTTTTGCCGACAACACTCCGGGTCAGGCCGCAAATATTCGCAATGTCTGGCTCCAAGGCCGTCGAAAGTGACCGCTCCCGTCGTCGTGCCCCCCCAAGACCAAAGGGCCGAGGGCGGTCACGATGTGCCTCGTCTTAGAGCGACATTACGTCATCGACATAATTATGTTGATGGATTTGCTAGGCCTTCAAATTACAGGTAATTGGGCCACGTTAGCTGACCGATTTCGGCAATTCCATTTTCGGTGTGAATTTGGACCTAACGGGGCCCGATGAATTCCCGCCTATTCCGCCACATTCCGCGTGGCCTCTCTCCACTCCTCCACTTCCGGAGGAAAAGGGAGGGAATAGGTTCAAAGACGAGGAGGCCTCACTAGCAGGCGCGAAAGCGAGGAGGAGGGAACGACGGGTTCGAACCTTTGTTCGAAATTATCCGGAACCCCAGAAATCCTCGCTGAGCGAACCCTCCCGTCTATTCCGCCACATTCCGCGGGGTCTCTCCCCACTCCTCCACTTCCGGAGGAAAAGGGAGGGAATAGGTTCAAAGACGAGGAGGCCTCACTTGCAGGCGCGAAAGCGAGGAGGAGGGAACGACGGGTTCGAACCTTTGTTCGAAATTATCCGGAACCCCAGAAATCCTCGCTGAGCGAACCCTCCCGTCTATTCCGCCAAATTCCGCGGGGCCTCTTCCTACCCCTCCACTTCCGGAGAAAAAGGAAAAGGCTACCTCTGAGTCCCTACTTTTTCCATGGGACGGCCACAAGGTCGGTTGGAACAGGGGACAAAGAGGGAATAGTTTCAATCCCGCGGGCCCTCTTCCTACTCCTCCACTTCCGGAGAAAAAGGAGAAGGCTACCTCTAAGTCCCTACTTTTTCCATGTGACGGCCGAGAGGCCGGTTGGAACAGGGGACAACGAGGTAACGATTTCGGTCCGGCGAGCTCACTCCCTGCACCTCCACCTTCGGAGGAAAAGAGGGAGACCACCTCCACCGATCCCTACTTTGTCCATGGGACGGCCAATTGGCCGGTTGGACCAGGGGACAGTGAGGTGGTTGTTTTAGCTCGCGAATCTTCCAAATTTCGCCGCGATTTTCCGCCGGGATACGTTGACCGCCGCTATTATGTCCGGTTGCTTTTAGCCGGGCATCCGCTGTGGGCCTTAGTCGACAGCGGGGCCGCGCGCTCCTATTTGGGACCGGACGCGATCGAATAGTTAGGATCGCGCCTGGATTTCACTTTTTCCGGTGAAATGCGAATGGCCAATGGTACGCAAGATCGTATCTTAGGCGAAGCGGTAGTGGAAATCGAAATCGACGGGCGGAAGGTAGATCTACCAATTCGAGTCGCGAACAATCTAGATTATGATTGTGTGTTAGGGATTGATTTTCTAGAGACATTCGGAATCTCCCTAGACACTTCAAACGCGACTTAGAAAATTAGGGATTATCCCGTTCACATTTTTCTTTAGTACCAGGTTTTCAGGATTCGGAGGAAATTATCCACGCTAACTGCGCCGCGATCGTTGAGCTCACTCCGAGACAGAGCGAGCGCCTTAATCAGCTGTTGGATCGAATGATTTCCCCACCTGCAGAAAACCTGCCGCGACGAATCCCGTTCAGTATCGGATCGATGTGCACGGACACGAACCGATCAAACACCGCGCGCCGCGTTTACTCGAAAATTTACGAAGTCGCGCACGCGGAAGTTAATGAGATGCTCGCGGATGGGATTATCGAGCGCTCGGAAAGCGCGTGGGCAAGTTGTCCCGTGATAGTCCCAAAACCGTACGAGAAAATCCGTTTTCGTACCGTTTCCCGTAACGTGTGTTGTCATTTTTTTTCTGTTTTTTTTTTGTTTGGTGGTGGGTTTAATTTCATAACCCCTTGAATTATTTTCGCGAGGTTAACTCGTCTGAGTGCGACGCGTGACGCGCTCGTACTTCAACGGCAATCAATTTTATAACATAACATTTCCACTTTTTTTTTTTTGTCTGTTTTAATACTGTAAATAGTACTGTAAATATTGTAAATATTGTAAATATTGTAACTGTGATTAGTTCTGACTGACGCACTCAGCGAATAAATAATAGGACAAGGGGTTAATTATATTTTTATCTCATTTTTTTTTGGGTATTATTTCTTTTTTTTTCTTTTCTTTTATTTGAATCGGCGGCCACTTAGGCGACAGCCCATATTTTTTTTTTCTTTTCTCTTTTTTTTTTTTTCCTTTAGTTTTTTTTTTCTTTTTCTTCGTTTGTATTTGTTTGTTTTATCGTTACCGCGCGCAAGTATTCTCTTCCTTTTTTTTTCTTCCCTCCTCACCGCCTCTTTCTCCGTCCAGTTGTGGAGGACAGACTTTTCTGTTCCCGGACAGGAGAAATTGAAGGCAGCTCCGCTGATCGCCTCGACCGCGTTACGTCCCTACCTCGGACGTGGAGCGGAATCTGGGGTTTTGGATTCTAACACTGAATTTCAGCTGTTAGAAACGGGGTCGAGAACCTCGCGTTCCGAAACAGCTGATCAGCGAGTGTGAGAAAGTACCGTTACCGGAGAATACTGGTTGTAAATCGACGGCGATGAAGAAGCCAAGCCTCGAAATTGAATTTGGCTAAGCCAATTATTCCCAAATTAAGAAGGCTTGGCGCGCCCGGATTAAGACGGCGCGACCATTTCTTGCGCCAGTTCTTATCCCGTGGCCCGTCGCCCGTCGATGCGCGAATGTACCGTATACGAATTCCGAGGAATGAATGAATTGGAACTGATGCGTGAATGAGGGGAGACAAAAGCCCTTTCGGGCTATGGGTTTCCTTTTCCCCATCCCTTCCCTCTTTATCCTTCTTTATACCTTCCTCGCTTTCGTTTTTTTTTCTACCGCTAACCGCTTCATTTTGGAGTTTGTTGCAGGGCAAGCCGATTCCTTCGACGCGCGGCCTCAGGGAGCGGGCGCGAAAGCGAGGAGGAGAGGCAGGTCAATTTTTGGGGGGGGGGGGGGTGTGTAACGAGGCACTTTTTTTTTTGGCCTCGTTACGAGTCACCACACCCGCCGGCCTCCCTCCTCCGCCTAGGCGACATCCTCGCCGCCGGAGTGAATGGAGGGATGCATGAGTTTTCTTTTTTTTTATTGTTTTTCTTTTTTTTTACTTTTTTTTATCGTCGTGTCCCCCCATTCTTCCCGCCCCCCTTCTACGCGCGGCGGTCGCTGGACGACGAGGGACCCGCGTCCCCGGTCGCGAGGAACCTCCACCCGAGCGATGGAAGCGCGGGATGGGTCCACCGGAAGACCGCCAACGGCCCGCTGACCGGTCGTCGGGCCATCCCGTCATCCTCCGCGGGGGCGACCGGCAGCCAAGAAAGAGGGATGCCAGGCCTGGGAACCAGCCACCCCAGCCACCACCCGAAGGGGTCCCAGGACCTGGCCACCAAGGGAGCGCGGTGGCCCATCCTCAACGCCGAAATCCTCGGGGAGGGGGAACCCCGCGCACCGGGAGACCAGCGCCGAAGGAGAAGAAGAAGCACGCGGGCTGCGACAGGAGCGAGACGCCGGGACTCCCAGCGATCCTTGCCCACCCCCAGTTTTATTTTTGTATTTTTCTTTTTGTGAGTGTGTTACTGTGTGGGAGTGTGAGGACGCCGCCGCCCCAACATTGGCAGAACGAGGAGGACCGGCATTCGTCCAGGTAGGGCTTAACCTCCTGGCGATCGGCGCCGTTCCCCTTTTTGTGGGTATGCGTGAGAGTGCGTGTGTGCGGGTGGTACCTGGTGGAAGGACCGCCCGCCCGGCGACGAGGACCCGTGAGGCCGCGTACCGTCACCGTTATTTTCGCGCCTCCGCGTCGTGCCGTGTCGCGCCGCGCCGTTCGGTACCGGTTCCATAACTTCTCGTTCTTACTCGTTTTTTTTCTTTTTTATATTTCGAGTTTAGGCCTTTTGTCCACACCACCGAGAGGGTGTGCTCCCGTGCACGCGTCCGCGTTAGTTTTACTGTTGCGCTTCTTTTCTTTTTTTTTGTATCGTGAGCCCCCGCGCCGCGAAACCCTCTTCGCGTTTGGCGAGTGCGGACCTTCTTCCCGGCCGTAATTTGTACCGCGAGGGGCTCTTTTCGGTTTCATGGGATTGGCCTATTTTGGCCTCCATTAAAGTTTACTCTTTCAATACTACTCGCGGGTCGTCTAATTATTTCTTGACCTCCCCTGATTTCTGCTCTCGCCTGAGCAGCCGGAAGGGCGAATACCCCGGACGAGTGCCTCTGCACTGGCGCCCGGAAATAAAATCGTCCGTGGTTGTGTACGTGGGTAACAGGAGGGCCACTTTCCCTGGTCGCCCTCCCCCGAAGGGAATTTTTTCTCCGTCCCCCCGGACCGATACGTCACAATAAATAACTCTTATTTTTATCCTTATTCCTATTTTTATTATCGTATTAACTCTTACTTTTATCCTTATTACTGTTATTATTATCGTAATAACTGTTATGTTTATCCTCTTTACTATTATTATTATCGTAATAACTCTTATTTTTATCCTTATTTCTATTATTATTATCCTTATAACTATTACTTTCAGCCATATTCCACTTTTTATTATGTAATAACTCTTATTTTTATCCTTATTTCTATTATTATTATCGTAATAACTCTTATTTTTATCCTTATAACTATTATTATTATCGTAATAACTATTATTTTCAGCCTTATCACTATTATTATTATATAAATAACTCTTATTTTTATCCTTATTGCTATTTTTATTATCGTATTAACTCTTACATTTATCCTTATTACTAATATTATTATCGTAATAACTCTTATCTTTATCCTCATTACTATTATTATTATGGTAATAACTGTTATTTTTATCCTTATTTCTATTATTATTATCCTTATAACTATTACTTTCAGCCATATTCCACTTTTTATTATGTAATAACTCTTATTTTTATCCTTACTTCTATTATTATTATCGTAATAACTCTTATTTTTGTCCTTATTTCCTATTTTATCATCGTATTATCTCTTACTTTGATCCTTATTACTATTATTATTATCGTAATAACTCTTATTTTTATCCTTATTACTATTCTTATTATCGTAATAACTATTATTTTCAGCCTTATCACTATTTTTATTATATAAATAACTCTTATTTTTATCCTTATTCCTATTTTTATTATCGTAATAACTCTTATTTTTGTCCTTATTCCTATTTTATCATCGTATTAACTCTTACTTTTATCCTTATTACTATTATTATTATCGTAATAACTCTTATTTTTGTCCTTATTCCTATTTCATCATCGTATTATCTCTTACTTTGATCCTTATTACTATTATTATTATCGTAATAACTCTTACTTTTATCCTTATTACTGTTATTATTATGATAATAATTATTATTTTCAGCCTTATCACTATTATTATTATATAAATAACTCTTATTTTTGTCCTTATTCCTATATCATCATCGTATTATCTCTTACTTTGATCCTTATTACTATTATTATTATCGTAATAACTCCTACTTTTATCCTTATTACTATTATTATCATCGTAATAACTCTTATTTTTATCCTTATTACTATTATTATTATCGTAATAACTCTTATTTTTATCCTTATTTCTATTATTATAATCCTTATAACTATTACTTTCAGCCATATTCCTCCTTTTATTGTGTAATAACTCTTATTTTTATCCTTATTTCTATTATTATTATCGTAATAACTATTATTTTCAGCCTTATCACTATTATTATTATATAAATAACTCTTATTTTTATCCTTATTCCTATTTTATCATCGTATTAACTCTTACTTTTATCCTTATTACTATTATTATTATCGTAATAACTCTTATTTTTAACCTTATAACTATTATTACTATCGTAATAACTCTTATTTTTGTCCTTATTCCTATTTTATCATCGTATTAACTCTTACTTTTATCCTTATTGCTATTATTATTATCGTAATAACTCTCATTTTTATCCTCATTCCTATTTTTATTATCGTAGTAACTCTTATTTTTATCCTAATTTCTATTATTATTATCGTAATAACTCTTATTTTTATACTTATTACTGTTATTATTATGATAATAATTATTATTTTCAGCCTTATCACTATTATTATTATATAAATAACTCTTATTTTCGTCCTTATTCCTATTTCATCATCGTATTATCTCTTACTTTGATCCTTATTACTATTCTTATTATCGTAATAACTATTATTTTCAGCCTTATCACTATTTTTATTATATAAATAACTCTTATTTTTGTCCTTATTCCTATTTCATCATCGTATTATCTCTTACTTTGATCCTTATTACTATTATTATTATCGTAATAACTCTTATTTTTATTCTTATAACTATTATTATTATCGTAATAACTCTTATTTTTGTCCTTATTCCTATTTTATCATCGTATTAACTCTTACTTTTATCCTTATTACTATTATTATTATCGTAATAACTCTTATTTTATCTTTATTACTATTATTATTATCGTAATAACTATTATTTTCAGCCTTATTACTATTATTATAATCCTTATAACTATTACTTTCAGCCATATTCCTCTTTTTATTGTGTAATAACTCTTAATTTTGTCCTTATTTCTATTATTATTATCGTAATAACTCTTATTTTTTCCCTTATTATTATTATTATTATTATCGTAATAACTCTTATTTTTATCCTTATAACTATTATTACTATCGTAATAACTCCTATTTTTATCCTTATTACTATTCTTATTATCGTAATAACTATTATTTTAAGCCTTATCACTATTATTATTATATAAATAACTCTTATTTTTATTCTTATTCCTATTTTTATTATCGTATTAACTCTTACTTTTATCCTTATTACTGTTATTATTATCGTAATAACTGTTATGTTTATCCTCTTTACTATTATTATTATCGTAATAACTCTTATTTTTATCCTTATTTCTATTATTATTATCCTTATAACTATTACTTTCAGCCATATTCCACTTTTTATTATGTAATAACTCTTATTTTTATCCTTATTTCTATTATTATTGTCGTAATAACTCTTATTTTTATCCTTATAACTATTATTATTATCGTAATAACTATTATTTTCAGCCTTATCACTATTATTATTATATAAATAACTCTTATTTTTATCCTTATTGCTATTTTTATTATCGTATTAACTCTTACATTTATCCTTATTACTAATATTATTATCGTAATAACTCTTATCTTTATCCTCATTACTATTATTATTATGGTAATAACTGTTATTTTTATCCTTATTTCTATTATTATTATCCTTATAACTATTACTTTCAGCCATATTCCACTTTTTATTATGTAATAACTCTTATTTTTATCCTCACTTCTATTATTATTATCGTAATAACTCTTATTTTTGTCCTTATTCCTATTTTATCATCGTATTATCTCTTACTTTGATCCTTATTACTATTATTATTATCGTAATAACTCTTATTTTTATCCTTATTACTATTCTTATTATCGTAATAACTATTATTTTCAGCCTTATCACTATTTTTATTATATAAATAACTCTTATTTTTATCCTTATTCCTATTTTTATTATCGTAATAACTCTTATTTTTGTCCTTATTCCTATTTTATCATCGTATTAACTCTTACTTTTATCCTTATTACTATTATTATTATCGTAATAACTCTTATTTTTGTCCTTATTCCTATTTCATCATCGTATTATCTCTTACTTTGATCCTTATTACTATTATTATTATCGTAATAACTCTTACTTTTATCCTTATTACTGTTATTATTATGATAATAATTATTATTTTCAGCCTTATCACTATTATTATTATATAAATAACTCTTATTTTTGTCCTTATTCCTATATCATCATCGTATTATCTCTTACTTTGATCCTTATTACTATTATTATTATCGTAATAACTCCTACTTTTATCCTTATTACTATTATTATCATCGTAATAACTCTTATTTTTATCCTTATTACTATTATTATTATCGTAATAACTCTTATTTTTATCCTTATTTCTATTATTATAATCCTTATAACTATTACTTTCAGCCATATTCCTCCTTTTATTGTGTAATAACTCTTATTTTTATCCTTATTTCTATTATTATTATCGTAATAACTATTATTTTCAGCCTTATCACTATTATTATTATATAAATAACTCTTATTTTTATCCTTATTCCTATTTTATCATCGTATTAACTCTTACTTTTATCCTTATTACTATTATTATTATCGTAATAACTCTTATTTTTAACCTTATAACTATTATTACTATCGTAATAACTCTTATTTTTGTCCTTATTCCTATTTTATCATCGTATTAACTCTTACTTTTATCCTTATTGCTATTATTATTATCGTAATAACTCTCATTTTTATCCTCATTCCTATTTTTATTATCGTAGTAACTCTTATTTTTATCCTAATTTCTATTATTATTATCGTAATAACTCTTATTTTTATACTTATTACTGTTATTATTATGATAATAATTATTATTTTCAGCCTTATCACTATTATTATTATATAAATAACTCTTATTTTCGTCCTTATTCCTATTTCATCATCGTATTATCTCTTACTTTGATCCTTATTACTATTCTTATTATCGTAATAACTATTATTTTCAGCCTTATCACTATTTTTATTATATAAATAACTCTTATTTTTGTCCTTATTCCTATTTCATCATCGTATTATCTCTTACTTTGATCCTTATTACTATTATTATTATCGTAATAACTCTTATTTTTATTCTTATAACTATTATTATTATCGTAATAACTCTTATTTTTGTCCTTATTCCTATTTTATCATCGTATTAACTCTTACTTTTATCCTTATTACTATTATTATTATCGTAATAACTCTTATTTTATCTTTATTACTATTATTATTATCGTAATAACTATTATTTTCAGCCTTATTACTATTATTATAATCCTTATAACTATTACTTTCAGCCATATTCCTCTTTTTATTGTGTAATAACTCTTAATTTTGTCCTTATTTCTATTATTATTATCGTAATAACTCTTATTTTTTCCCTTATTATTATTATTATTATTATCGTAATAACTCTTATTTTTATCCTTATAACTATTATTACTATCGTAATAACTCCTATTTTTATCCTTATTACTATTCTTATTATCGTAATAACTATTATTTTAAGCCTTATCACTATTATTATTATATAAATAACTCTTATTTTTATCCTTATTCCTATTTTTATTATCGTATTAACTCTTACTTTTATCCTTATTACTGTTATTATTATCGTAATAACTGTTATGTTTATCCTCTTTACTATTATTATTATCGTAATAACTCTTATTTTTATCCTTATTTCTATTATTATTATCCTTATAACTATTACTTTCAGCCATATTCCACTTTTTATTATGTAATAACTCTTATTTTTATCCTTATTTCTATTATTATTGTCGTAATAACTCTTATTTTTATCCTTATAACTATTATTATTATCGTAATAACTATTATTTTCAGCCTTATCACTATTATTATTATATAAATAACTCTTATTTTTATCCTTATTGCTATTTTTATTATCGTATTAACTCTTACATTTATCCTTATTACTAATATTATTATCGTAATAACTCTTATCTTTATCCGCATTACTATTATTATTATGGTAATAACTGTTATTTTTATCCTTATTTCTATTATTATTATCCTTATAACTATTACTTTCAGCCATATTCCACTTTTTATTATGTAATAACTCTTATTTTTATCCTTACTTCTATTATTATTATCGTAATAACTCCTATTTTTGTCCTTATTCCTATTTTATCATCGTATTATCTCTTACTTTGATCCTTATTACTATTATTATTATCGTAATAACTCTTATTTTTATCCTTATTACTATTCTTATTATCGTAATAACTATTATTTTCAGCCTTATCACTATTTTTATTATATAAATAACTCTTATTTTTATCCTTATTCCTATTTTTATTATCGTAATAACTCTTATTTTTGTCCTTATTCCTATTTTATCATCGTATTAACTCTTACTTTTATCCTTATTACTATTATTATTATCGTAATAACTCTTATTTTTGTCCTTATTCCTATTTCATCATCGTATTATCTCTTACTTTGATCCTTATTACTATTATTATTATCGTAATAACTCTTACTTTTATCCTTATTACTGTTATTATTATGATAATAATTATTATTTTCAGCCTTATCACTATTATTATTATATAAATAACTCTTATTTTTGTCCTTATTCCTATATCATCATCGTATTATCTCTTACTTTGATCCTTATTACTATTATTATTATCGTAATAACTCCTACTTTTATCCTTATTACTATTATTATCATCGTAATAACTCTTATTTTTATCCTTATTACTATTATTATTATCGTAATAACTCTTATTTTTATCCTTATTTCTATTATTATAATCCTTATAACTATTACTTTCAGCCATATTCCTCCTTTTATTGTGTAATAACTCTTATTTTTATCCTTATTTCTATTATTATTATCGTAATAACTATTATTTTCAGCCTTATCACTATTATTATTATATAAATAACTCTTATTTTTATCCTTATTCCTATTTTATCATCGTATTAACTCTTACTTTTATCCTTATTACTATTATTATTATCGTAATAACTCTTATTTTTAACCTTATAACTATTATTACTATCGTAATAACTCTTATTTTTGTCCTTATTCCTATTTTATCATCGTATTAACTCTTACTTTTATCCTTATTGCTATTATTATTATCGTAATAACTCTCATTTTTATCCTCATTCCTATTTTTATTATCGTAGTAACTCTTATTTTTATCCTAATTTCTATTATTATTATCGTAATAACTCTTATTTTTATACTTATTACTGTTATTATTATGATAATAATTATTATTTTCAGCCTTATCACTATTATTATTATATAAATAACTCTTATTTTCGTCCTTATTCCTATTTCATCATCGTATTATCTCTTACTTTGATCCTTATTACTATTCTTATTATCGTAATAACTATTATTTTCAGCCTTATCACTATTTTTATTATATAAATAACTCTTATTTTTGTCCTTATTCCTATTTCATCATCGTATTATCTCTTACTTTGATCCTTATTACTATTATTATTATCGTAATAACTCTTATTTTTATTCTTATAACTATTGTTATTATCGTAATAACTCTTATTTTATCTTTATTACTATTATTATTATCGTAATAACTATTATTTTCAGCCTTATTACTATTATTATAATCCTCATAACTATTACTTTCAGCCATATTCCTCTTTTTATTGTGTAATAACTCTTAATTTTATCCTTATTTCTATTATTATTATCGTAATAACTCTTATTTTTTCCCTTATTATTATTATTATTATTATCGTAATAACTCTTATTTTTATCCTTATAACTATTATTACTATCGTAATAACTCCTATTTTTATCCTTATTACTATTCTTATTATCGTAATAACTATTATTTTCAGCCTTATCACTATTATTATTATATAAATAACTCTTATTTTTATCCTTATTCCTATTTTTATTATCGTATTAACTCTTACTTTTATCCTTATTACTGTTATTATTATCGTATTAACTGTTATGTTTATCCTCTTTACTATTATTATTATCGTAATAACTCTTATTTTTATCCTTATTTCTATTATTATTATCCTTATAACTATTACTTTCAGCCATATTCCACTTTTTATTATGTAATAACTCTTATTTTTATCCTTATTTCTATTATTATTATCGTAATAACTCTTATTTTTATCCTTATTTCTATTATTATTATCGTAATAACTATTATTTTCAGCCTTATCACTATTATTATTATATAAATAACTCTTATTTTTATCCTTATTCCTATTTTATCATCGTAATAACTCTTATTTTTATCCTTATTACTATTATTATTATCGTAATAACTCTTATTTTTATCCTTATTTCTATTATTATAATCCTTATAACTATTACTTTCAGCCATATTCCTCTTTTTATTGTGTAATAACTCTTATTTTTATCCTTATTTCTATTATTATTATCGTAATAACTATTATGTTCAGCCTTATCACTATTATTATTATATAAATAACTCTTATTTTTATCCTTATTCCTATTTTTATTATCGTATTAACTCTTACTTTTATCCTTATTACTAATATTATTATCGTAATAACTCTTATCTTTATTCTCATTACTATTATTATTATCGTAATAACTCTTATTTTTATCCTTATTTCTATTATTATTATCGTAATAACTCTTATTTTTGTCCTTATTCCTATTTTATCATCGTATTAACTCTTACTTTTATCCTTATTACTATTATTATTATCGTAATAACTATTATTTTCAGCCTTATCACTATTATTATTATATAAATAACTCTTATTTTCGTCCTTATTCCTATTTCATCATCGTATTATCTCTTACTTTGATCCTTATTACTATTCTTATTATCGTAATAACTATTATTTTCAGCCTTATCACTATTTTTATTATATAAATAACTCTTATTTTTGTCCTTATTCCTATTTCATCATCGTATTATCTCTTACTTTGATCCTTATTACTATTATTATTATCGTAATAACTCTTATTTTTATTCTTATAACTATTATTATTATCGTAATAACTCTTATTTTTGTCCTTATTCCTATTTTATCATCGTATTAACTCTTACTTTTATCCTTATTACTATTATTATTATCGTAATAACTCTTATTTTATCTTTATTACTATTATTATTATCGTAATAACTATTATTTTCAGCCTTATTACTATTATTATAATCCTTATAACTATTACTTTCAGCCATATTCCTCTTTTTATTGTGTAATAACTCTTAATTTTGTCCTTATTTCTATTATTATTATCGTAATAACTCTTATTTTTTCCCTTATTATTATTATTATTATTATCGTAATAACTCTTATTTTTATCCTTATAACTATTATTACTATCGTAATAACTCCTATTTTTATCCTTATTACTATTCTTATTATCGTAATAACTATTATTTTAAGCCTTATCACTATTATTATTATATAAATAACTCTTATTTTTATCCTTATTCCTATTTTTATTATCGTATTAACTCTTACTTTTATCCTTATTACTGTTATTATTATCGTAATAACTGTTATGTTTATCCTCTTTACTATTATTATTATCGTAATAACTCTTATTTTTATCCTTATTTCTATTATTATTATCCTTATAACTATTACTTTCAGCCATATTCCACTTTTTATTATGTAATAACTCTTATTTTTATCCTTATTTCTATTATTATTATCGTAATAACTCTTATTTTTATCCTTATAACTATTATTATTATCGTAATAACTATTATTTTCAGCCTTATCACTATTATTATTATATAAATAACTCTTATTTTTATCCTTATTCCTATTTTTATTATCGTATTAACTCTTACTTTTATCCTTATTACTGTTATTATTATCGTAATAACTGTTATGTTTATCCTCTTTACTATTATTATTATCGTAATAACTCTTATTTTTATCCTTATTCCTATTTTATCATCGTATTAACTCTTACTTTTATCCTTATTACTATTATTATTATCGTAATAACTCTTATTTTTAACCTTATAACTATTATTACTATCGTAATAACTCTTATTTTTGTCCTTATTCCTATTTTATCATCGTATTAACTCTTACTTTTATCCTTATTGCTATTATTATTATCGTAATAACTCTCATTTTTATCCTCATTCCTATTTTTATTATCGTAGTAACTCTTATTTTTATCCTAATTTCTATTATTATTATCGTAATAACTCTTATTTTTATACTTATTACTGTTATTATTATGATAATAATTATTATTTTCAGCCTTATCACTATTATTATTATATAAATAACTCTTATTTTCGTCCTTATTCCTATTTCATCATCGTATTATCTCTTACTTTGATCCTTATTACTATTCTTATTATCGTAATAACTATTATTTTCAGCCTTATCACTATTTTTATTATATAAATAACTCTTATTTTTGTCCTTATTCCTATTTCATCATCGTATTATCTCTTACTTTGATCCTTATTACTATTATTATTATCGTAATAACTCTTATTTTTATTCTTATAACTATTATTATTATCGTAATAACTCTTATTTTTGTCCTTATTCCTATTTTATCATCGTATTAACTCTTACTTTTATCCTTATTACTATTATTATTATCGTAATAACTCTTATTTTTGTCCTTATTCCTATTTCATCATCGTATTATCTCTTACTTTGATCCTTATTACTATTATTATTATCGTAATAACTCTTACTTTTATCCTTATTACTGTTATTATTATGATAATAATTATTATTTTCAGCCTTATCACTATTATTATTATATAAATAACTCTTATTTTTGTCCTTATTCCTATATCATCATCGTATTATCTCTTACTTTGATCCTTATTACTATTATTATTATCGTAATAACTCCTACTTTTATCCTTATTACTATTATTATCATCGTAATAACTCTTATTTTTATCCTTATTACTATTATTATTATCGTAATAACTCTTATTTTTATCCTTATTTCTATTATTATAATCCTTATAACTATTACTTTCAGCCATATTCCTCCTTTTATTGTGTAATAACTCTTATTTTTATCCTTATTTCTATTATTATTATCGTAATAACTATTATTTTCAGCCTTATCACTATTATTATTATATAAATAACTCTTATTTTTATCCTTATTCCTATTTTATCATCGTATTAACTCTTACTTTTATCCTTATTACTATTATTATTATCGTAATAACTCTTATTTTTAACCTTATAACTATTATTACTATCGTAATAGCTCTTATTTTTGTCCTTATTCCTATTTTATCATCGTATTAACTCTTACTTTTATCCTTATTGCTATTATTATTATCGTAATAACTCTCATTTTTATCCTCATTCCTATTTTTATTATCGTAGTAACTCTTATTTTTATCCTAATTTCTATTATTATTATCGTAATAACTCTTATTTTTATACTTATTACTGTTATTATTATGATAATAATTATTATTTTCAGCCTTATCACTATTATTATTATATAAATAACTCTTATTTTCGTCCTTATTCCTATTTCATCATCGTATTATCTCTTACTTTGATCCTTATTACTATTCTTATTATCGTAATAACTATTATTTTCAGCCTTATCACTATTTTTATTATATAAATAACTCTTATTTTTGTCCTTATTCCTATTTCATCATCGTATTATCTCTTACTTTGATCCTTATTACTATTATTATTATCGTAATAACTCTTATTTTTATTCTTATAACTATTATTATTATCGTAATAACTCTTATTTTTGTCCTTATTCCTATTTTATCATCGTATTAACTCTTACTTTTATCCTTATTACTATTATTATTATCGTAATAACTCTTATTTTATCTTTATTACTATTATTATTATCGTAATAACTATTATTTTCAGCCTTATTACTATTATTATAATCCTTATAACTATTACTTTCAGCCATATTCCTCTTTTTATTGTGTAATAACTCTTAATTTTGTCCTTATTTCTATTATTATTATCGTAATAACTCTTATTTTTTCCCTTATTATTATTATTATTATTATCGTAATAACTCTTATTTTTATCCTTATAACTATTATTACTATCGTAATAACTCCTATTTTTATCCTTATTACTATTCTTATTATCGTAATAACTATTATTTTAAGCCTTATCACTATTATTATTATATAAATAACTCTTATTTTTATCCTTATTCCTATTTTTATTATCGTATTAACTCTTACTTTTATCCTTATTACTGTTATTATTATCGTAATAACTGTTATGTTTATCCTCTTTACTATTATTATTATCGTAATAACTCTTATTTTTATCCTTATTTCTATTATTATTATCCTTATAACTATTACTTTCAGCCATATTCCACTTTTTATTATGTAATAACTCTTATTTTTATCCTTACTTCTATTATTATTATCGTAATAACTCTTATTTTTGTCCTTATTCCTATTTTATCATCGTATTATCTCTTACTTTGATCCTTATTACTATTATTATTATCGTAATAACTCTTATTTTTATCCTTATTACTATTCTTATTATCGTAATAACTATTATTTTCAGCCTTATCACTATTTTTATTATATAAATAACTCTTATTTTTATCCTTATTCCTATTTTTATTATCGTAATAACTCTTATTTTTGTCCTTATTCCTATTTTATCATCGTATTAACTCTTACTTTTATCCTTATTACTATTATTATTATCGTAATAACTCTTATTTTTGTCCTTATTCCTATTTCATCATCGTATTATCTCTTACTTTGATCCTTATTACTATTATTATTATCGTAATAACTCTTACTTTTATCCTTATTACTGTTATTATTATGATAATAATTATTATTTTCAGCCTTATCACTATTATTATTATATAAATAACTCTTATTTTTGTCCTTATTCCTATATCATCATCGTATTATCTCTTACTTTGATCCTTATTACTATTATTATTATCGTAATAACTCCTACTTTTATCCATATTACTATTATTATCATCGTAATAACTCTTATTTTTATCCTTATTACTATTATTATTATCGTAATAACTCTTATTTTTATCCTTATTTCTATTATTATAATCCTTATAACTATTACTTTCAGCCATATTCCTCCTTTTATTGTGTAATAACTCTTATTTTTATCCTTATTTCTATTATTATTATCGTAAGAACTATTATTTTCAGCCTTATCACTATTATTATTATATAAATAACTCTTATTTTTATCCTTATTCCTATTTTATCATCGTATTAACTCTTACTTTTATCCTTATTACTATTATTATTATCGTAATAACTCTTATTTTTAACCTTATAACTATTATTACTATCGTAATAACTCTTATTTTTGTCCTTATTCCTATTTTATCATCGTATTAACTCTTACTTTTATCCTTATTGCTATTATTATTATCGTAATAACTCTCATTTTTATCCTCATTCCTATTTTTATTATCGTAGTAACTCTTATTTTTATCCTAATTTCTATTATTATTATCGTAATAACTCTTATTTTTATACTTATTACTGTTATTATTATGATAATAATTATTATTTTCAGCCTTATCACTATTATTATTATATAAATAACTCTTATTTTTGTCCTTATTCCTATATCATCATCGTATTATCTCTTACTTTGATCCTTATTACTATTATTATTATCGTAATAACTCCTACTTTTATCCATATTACTATTATTATCATCGTAATAACTCTTATTTTTATCCTTATTACTATTATTATTATCGTAATAACTCTTATTTTTATCCTTATTTCTATTATTATAATCCTTATAACTATTACTTTCAGCCATATTCCTCCTTTTATTGTGTAATAACTCTTATTTTTATCCTTATTTCTATTATTATTATCGTAAGAACTATTATTTTCAGCCTTATCACTATTATTATTATATAAATAACTCTTATTTTTATCCTTATTCCTATTTTATCATCGTATTAACTCTTACTTTTATCCTTATTACTATTATTATTATCGTAATAACTCTTATTTTTAACCTTATAACTATTATTACTATCGTAATAACTCTTATTTTTGTCCTTATTCCTATTTTATCATCGTATTAACTCTTACTTTTATCCTTATTGCTATTATTATTATCGTAATAACTCTCATTTTTATCCTCATTTTTTTTTTATTATCGTAGTAACTCTTATTTTTATCCTAATTTCTATTATTATTATCGTAATAACTCTTATTTTTATACTTATTACTGTTATTATTATGATAATAATTATTATTTTCAGCCTTATCACTATTATTATTATATAAATAACTCTTATTTTCGTCCTTATTCCTATTTCATCATCGTATTATCTCTTACTTTGATCCTTATTACTATTCTTATTATCGTAATAACTATTATTTTCAGCCTTATCACTATTTTTATTATATAAATAACTCTTATTTTTGTCCTTATTCCTATTTCATCATCGTATTATCTCTTACTTTGATCCTTATTACTATTATTATTATCGTAATAACTCTTATTTTTATTCTTATAACTATTGTTATTATCGTAATAACTCTTATTTTATCTTTATTACTATTATTATTATCGTAATAACTATTATTTTCAGCCTTATTACTATTATTATAATCCTTATAACTATTACTTTCAGCCATATTCCTCTTTTTATTGTGTAATAACTCTTAATTTTATCCTTATTTCTATTATTATTATCGTAATAACTCTTATTTTTTCCCTTATTATTATTATTATTATTATCGTAATAACTCTTATTTTTATCCTTATAACTATTATTACTATCGTAATAACTCCTATTTTTGTCCTTATTCCTATTTTATCATCGTATTAACTCTTACTTTTATCCTTATTGCTATTATTATTATCGTAATAACTCTCATTTTTATCCTCATTCCTATTTTTATTATCGTAGTTACTCTTATTTTTATCCTAATTTCTATTATTATTATCGTAATAACTCTTATCTTTATACTTATTACTGTTATTATTATGATAATAATTATTATTTTCAGCCTTATCACCATTATTATTATATAAATAACTCTTATTTTTATCCTTATTGCTATTTTTATTATCGTATTAACTCTTACATTTATCCTTATTACTAATATTATTATCGTAATAACTCTTATCTTTATCCTCATTACTATTATTATTATGGTAATAACTGTTATTTTTATCCTTATTTCTATTATTATTATCCTTATAACTATTACTTTCAGCCATATTCCACTTTTTATTATGTAATAACTCTTATTTTTATCCTTATTTCTATTATTATTATCGTAATAACTCTTACTTTTATCCTTATTACTGTTATTGTTATCGTAATAACTGTTATGTTTATTCTCTTTACTATTATTATTATCGTAATAACTCTTATTTTTATCCTTGTTTCTATTATTATTATCCTTATAACTATTACTTTCAGCCATATTCCACTTTTTATTATGTAATAACTCTTATTTTTATCCTTATTTCTATTATTATTATCGTAATAACTCTTATTTTTATCCTTATAACTATTATTATTATCGTAATAACTATTATTTTCAGCCTTATCACTATTATTATTATATAAATAACTCTTATTTTTATCCTTATTCCTATTTTTATTATCGTATTAACTCTTACATTTATCCTTATTACTAATATTATTATCGTAATAACTCTTATCTTTATCCTCATTACTATTATTATTATGGTAATAACTGTTATTTTTATCCTTATTTCTATTATTATTATCCTTATAACTATTACTTTCAGCCATATTCCACTTTTTATTATGTAATAACTCTTATTTTTATCCTTACTTCTATTATTATTATCGTAATAACTCTTATTTTTGTCCTTATTCCTATTTTATCATCGTATTATCTCTTACTTTGATCCTTATTACTATTATTATTATCGTAATAACTCTTATTTTTATCCTTATTACTATTATTATCATCGTAATAACTCTTATTTTTATCCTTATTACTATTATTATTATCGTAATAACTCTTATTTTTATCCTTATTTCTATTATTATAATCCTTATAACTATTACTTTCAGCCATATTCCTCTTTTTATTGTGTAATAACTCTTATTTTTATCCTTATTTCTATTATTATTATCGTAATAACTATTATGTTCAGCCTTATCACTATTATTATTATATAAATAACTCTTATTTTTATCCTTATTCCTATTTTTATTATCGTATTAACTCTTACTTTTATCCTTATTACTAATATTATTATCGTAATAACTCTTATCTTTATTCTCATTACTATTATTATTATCGTAATAACTCTTATTTTTATCCTTATTTCTATTATTATTATCCTTATAACTATTACTTTCAGCCATATTCCACTTTTTATTATGTAATAACTCTTATTTTTATCCTTATTTCTATTATTATTATCGTAATAACTCTTATTTTTGTCCTTATTCCTATTTTATCATCGTATTAACTCTTACTTTTATCCTTATTACTATTATTATTATCGTAATAACTATTATTTTCAGCCTTATCACTATTATTATTATATAAATAACTCTTATTTTTGTCCTTATTCCCATTTCATCATCGTATTATCTCTTACTTTGATCCTTATTACTATTATTATTTTCGTAATAACTCTTACTTTTATCCTTATTACTATTCTTATTATCGTAATAACTATTATTTTCAGCCTTATCACTATTTTTATTATATAAATAACTCTTATTTTTATCCTTATTCCTACTTTTATTATCGTAATAACTCTTATTTTTATTCTTATTACTATTATTATTATCGTAATAACTCTTATTTTTATCCTTATTTCTATTATTATAATCCTTATAACTATTACTTTCAGCCATATTCCTCCTTTTATTGTGTAATAACTCTTATTTTTATCCTTATTTCTATTATTATTATCGTAGGAACTATTATTTTCAGCCTTATCACTATTATTATTATATAAATAACTCTTATTTTTATCCTTATTCCTATTTTATCATCGTATTAACTCTTACATTTATCTTTATTACTATTATTATTATCGTAATAACTCTTATTTTTTATCCTTATAACTATTATTACTATCGTAATAGCTCTTATTTTTGTCCTTATTCCTATTTTATCATCGTATTAACTCTTACTTTTATCCTTATTACTATTATTATTATCGTAATAACTCTTATTTTTATCCTCATTCCTATTTTTATTATCGTAGTAACTCTTATTTTTATCCTAATTTCTATTATTATTATCGTAATAACTCTTATTTTTATACTTATTACTGTTATTATTATGATAATAATTATTATTTTCAGCCTTAACACTATTATTATTATATAAATAACTCTTATTTTCGTCCTTATTCCTATTTCATCATCGTATTATCTCTTACCTTGATCCTTATTACTATTCTTATTATCGTAATAACTATTATTTTCAGCCTTATCACTATTTTTATTATATAAATAACTCTTATTTTTGTCCTTATTCCTATTTTATCATCGTATTAACTCTTACATTTATCCTTATTACTAATATTATTATCGTAATAACTCTTATCTTTATCCTCATTACTATTATTATTATGGTAATAACTGTTATTTTTATCCTTATTTCTATTATTATTATCCTTATAACTATTACTTTCAGCCATATTCCACTTTTTATTATGTAATAACTCTTATTTTTATCCTTATTTCTATTATTATTATCGTAATAACTCTTATTTTTATCCTTATTTCTATTATTATTATCGTAATAACTCTTATTTTTATCCTTATAACTATTATTATTATCGTAATAACTATTATTTTCAGCCTTATCACTATTATTATTATATAAATAACTCTTATTTTTATCCTTATTCCTATTTTTATTATCGTATTAACTCTTACATTTATCCTTATTACTAATATTATTATCGTAATAACTCTTATCTTTATCCTCATTACTATTATTATTATGGTAATAACTGTTATTTTTATCCTTATTTCTCTTATTATTATCCTTATAACTATTACTTTCAGCCATATTCCACTTTTTATTATGTAATTACTCTTATTTTTATCCTTACTTCTATTATTATTATCGTAATAACTCTTATTTTTGTCCTTATTCCTATTTTATCATCGTATTATCTCTTACTTTGATCCTTATTACTATTATTATTATCGTAATAACTCTTATTTTTATCCTTATTACTATTATTATCATCGTAATAACTCTTATTTTTATCCTTATTACTATTATTATTATCGTAATAACTCTTATTTTTATCCTTATTTCTATTATTATAATCCTTATAACTATTACTTTCAGCCATATTCCTCTTTTTATTGTGTAATAACTCTTATTTTTATCCTTATTTCTATTATTATTATCGTAATAACTATTATGTTCAGCCTTATCACTATTATTATTATATAAATAACTCTTATTTTTATCCTTATTCCTATTTTTATTATCGTATTAACTCTTACTTTTATCCTTATTACTAATATTATTATCGTAATAACTCTTATCTTTATTCTCATTACTATTATTATTATCGTAATAACTCTTATTTTTATCCTTATTTCTATTATTATTATCCTTATAACTATTACTTTCAGCCATATTCCACTTTTTATTATGTAATAACTCTTATTTTTATCCTTATTTCTATTGTTATTATCGTAATAACTCTTATTTTTGTCCTTATTCCTATTTTATCATCGTATTAACTCTTACTTTTATCCTTATTACTATTATTATTATCGTAATAACTATTATTTTTCAGCCTTATCACTATTATTATTATATAAATAACTCTTATTTTTGTCCTTATTCCCATTTCATCATCGTATTATCTCTTACTTTGATCCTTATTACTATTATTATTTTCGTAATAACTCTTACTTTTATCCTTATTACTATTCTTATTATCGTAATAACTATTATTTTCAGCCTTATCACTATTTTTATTATATAAATAACTCTTATTTTTATCCTTATTCCTACTTTTATTATCGTAATAACTCTTATTTTTTATTCTTATTACTATTATTATTATCGTAATAACTCTTATTTTTATCCTTATTTCTATTATTATAATCCTTATAACTATTACTTTCAGCCATATTCCTCCTTTTATTGTGTAATAACTCTTATTTTTATCCTTATTTCTATTATTATTATCGTAATAACTCTTATTTTTATCCTTATTTCTCTTATTATTATCCTTATAACTATTACTTTCAGCCATATTCCTCTTTTTATTGTGTA
>CAMAOD020000199.1:0-128459 GCA_945859595.2 Megachile willughbiella | reverse complement strand
TTTTTATTATGTAATAACTCCTATTTTTATCATTATTACTATTATTATTATCGTAATATCTCTTATTTTTATGCTTATTTCTGTTATTATTATCATTCTAACTATTACTTTCAGCCATAATCCTATTTTTATTATGTAATAACTCTTATTTTTTATCCTTATTTCTATTATTATTATCGTAATAACTCTTATTTTTATCCTTATTACTATTATTATTATCGTAATAACTCTTATTTTTATCCTTATTCCTATTTTATCATCGTATTTACTCTTACTCTTATCCTTATTTCTATTATTATAATCGTAGTTACTCTTATTTTTATCCTTATAACTATTATTATTATCGTAATAACTCTTATTTTTGTCCTTATTCCTATTTTATCATCGTATTTACTCTTACTCTTATCGTTATTTCTATTATTATAATCGTAGTAACTCTTATTTTTATCCTTATAACTATTATTATTATCGTAATAACTCTTATTTTTATCCTTATAACTATTATTATTATCGTAATAACTCTTATTCTTGTCCTTATTCCTATTTTATCATCGTATTAAGTCTTACTTTTATCCTTATTACTATTATTATTATCGCAATAACTCTTATTTTTATCCTTATTTCTATTATTATTATCATTATAACCATTATTTTCAGCCTTATTCCTACTTTTATTATGTAATAACTCCCATTTTTATCATTATTACTATTATTATTATCGTAATAACTCTTATTTTTATGCTTATTTCTGTTATTATTATCATTCTAACTATTACTTTCAGCCATAATCCTATTTTTATTATGTAATAACTCTTATTTTTATCCTTATTTCTATTATTATTATCGTAATAACTCTTATATTTATCCTTATAACTATTATTATTATCGTAATAACTCTTATTTTTATCCTTATAACTATTATTATTATCGTAATAACTCTTATTCTTGTCCTTATTCCTATTTTATCATCGTATTAACTCTTACTTTTATCCTTATTACTATTATTATTATCGTAATAACTCCTATTTTTATCCTTATTTCTATTATTATTATCATTATAACTAATATTTTCAGCCTTATTCCTATTTTTATTATGTAATAACTCTTATTTTTATCCTTATTACTATTATTATTATCGTAATAACTCTTATTTTTATCCTTATAACTATTATTATTATCGTAATAACTCTTATTCTTGTCCTTATTCCTATTTTATCATCGTATTAATCTTACTTTTATCCTTATTACTATTATTATTGTCGCAATAACTCTTATTTTTATCCTTATTTCTATTATTATTATCATTATAACCATTATTTTCAGCCTTATTCCTATTTTTATTATGTAATAACTCCTATTTTTATCCTTATTTCTATTATTATTATCATTATAACTATTATTTTCAGCCTTATTCCTATTTTTATTATGTAATAACTCTTTTTTGTATCCTTATTTCCATTATTATTATCGTAATAACTCTTATTTTTATCCTTATAACTATTATTAATATCGTAATAACTCTTATTTTTGTCCTTATTCCTATTTTATCATCGTATTAACTCTTACCTTTATCCTTATCACTATTATTCTTGTCCTTATTCCTATTTTATCATCGTATTAATCTTACTTTTATCCTTATTACTATTAGTATTATCGCAATAACTCTTATTTTTATCCTTATTTCTATTATTATTATCATTATAACCATTATTTTCAGCCTTATTCCTATTTTTATTATGTAATAACTCCAATTTTTATCATTATTACTATTATTATTATCGTAATAACTCTTATTTTCATGCTTATTTCTGTTATTATTATCATTCTAACTATTACTTTCAGCCATAATCCTATTTTTATTATGTAATAACTCTTATTTTTATCCTTATTTCTATTATTATTATCGTAATAACTCTTATTTTTATCCTTATAACTATTATTATTATCGTAATAACTCTTATTCTTGTTCTTGTTCCTATTTTATCATCGTATTAACTCTTACTTTTATCCTCATTACTATTATTATTATCGTAATAACTCTTATTTTTATCCTTATTACTATTATTATTATCGTAATAACTCTTATTTTTATCCTTATTCCTATTTTATCATCGTATTTACTCTTACTCTTATCCTTATTTCTATTATTATAATCGTAGTTACTCTTATTTTTATCCTTATAACTATTATTATTATCGTAATAACTCTTATTTTTGTCCTTATTCCTATTTTATCATCGTATTTACTCTTACTCTTATCGTTATTTCTATTATTATAATCGTAGTAACTCTTATTTTTATCCTTATAACTATTATTATTATCGTAATAACTCTTATTTTTATCCTTATAACTATTATTATTATCGTAATAACTCTTATTCTTGTCCTTATTCCTATTTTATCATCGTATTAAGTCTTACTTTTATCCTTATTACTATTATTATTATCGCAATAACTCTTATTTTTATCCTTATTTCTATTATTATTATCATTATAACCATTATTTTCAGCCTTATTCCTATTTTTATTATGTAATAACTCCTATTTTTATCATTATTACTATTATTATTATCGTAATATCTCTTATTTTTATGCTTATTTCTGTTATTATTATCATTCTAACTATTACTTTCAGCCATAATCCTATTTTTATTATGTAATAACTCTTATTTTTATCCTTATTTCTATTATTATTATCGTAATAACTCTTATTTTTATCCTTATTACTATTATTATTATCGTAATAACTCTTATTTTTATCCTTATTCCTATTTTATCATCGTATTTACTCTTACTCTTATCCTTATTTCTATTATTATAATCGTAGTTACTCTTATTTTTATCCTTATAACTATTATTATTATCGTAATAACTCTTATTTTTGTCCTTATTCCTATTTTATCATCGTATTTACTCTTACTCTTATCGTTATTTCTATTATTATAATCGTAGTAACTCTTATTTTTATCCTTATAACTATTATTATTATCGTAATAACTCTTATTTTTATCCTTATAACTATTATTATTATCGTAATAACTCTTATTCTTGTCCTTATTCCTATTTTATCATCGTATTAAGTCTTACTTTTATCCTTATTACTATTATTATTATCGCAATAACTCTTTTTTTTATCCTTATTTCTATTATTATTATCATTATAACCATTATTTTCAGCCTTATTCCTATTTTTATTATGTAATAACTCCCATTTTTATCATTATTACTATTATTATTATCGTAATAACTCTTATTTTTATGCTTATTTCTGTTATTATTATCATTCTAACTATTACTTTCAGCCATAATCCTATTTTTATTATGTAATAACTCTTATTTTTATCCTTATTTCTATTATTATTATCGTAATAACTCTTATATTTATCCTTATAACTATTATTATTATCGTAATAACTCTTATTTTTATCCTTATAACTATTATTATTATCGTAATAACTCTTATTCTTGTCCTTATTCCTATTTTATCATCGTATTAACTCTTACTTTTATCCTTATTACTATTATTATTATCGTAATAACTCCTATTTTTATCCTTATTTCTATTATTATTATCATTATAACTAATATTTTCAGCCTTATTCCTATTTTTATTATGTAATAACTCTTATTTTTATCCTTATTACTATTATTATTATCGTAATAACTCTTATTTTTATCCTTATAACTATTATTATTATCGTAATAACTCTTATTCTTGTCCTTATTCCTATTTTATCATCGTATTAATCTTACTTTTATCCTTATTACTATTATTATTGTCGCAATAACTCTTATTTTTATCCTTATTTCTATTATTATTATCATTATAACCATTATTTTCAGCCTTATTCCTATTTTTATTATGTAATAACTCCTATTTTTATCCTTATTTCTATTATTATTATCATTATAACTATTATTTTCAGCCTTATTCCTATTTTTATTATGTAATAACTCTTATTTTTATCCTTATTACTATTATTATTATCATAATAACTCTTATTTTTATCCTTATAACTATTATTAATATCGTAATAACTCTTATTTTTGTCCTTATTCCTATTTTATCATCGTATTAACTCTTACTTTTATCCTTATCACTATTATTATTATCGTAATAGCTATTATTCTTGTCCTTATTCCTATTTTATCATCGTATTAATCTTACTTTTATCCTTGTTACTATTATTATTATCGCAATAACTCTTATTTTTATCCTTATTTCTATTATTATTATCATTATAACCATTATTTTCAGCCTTATTCCTATTTTTATTATGTAATAACTCTTATTTTTATCCTTATTTCTATTATTATTATCGTAATAACTCTTATTTTTACCCTTATAACTATTATTATTATCGTAATAACTCTTATTCTTGTCCTTATTCCTATTTTATCATCGTATTAACTCTTACTTTTATCCTTATTACTATTATTATTATCGTAATAACTCCTATTTTTATCCTTATTTCTATTATTATTATCATTATAACTATTATTTTCAGCCTTATTCCTATTTTTATTATGTAATAACTCTTATTTTTATCCTTATTACTATTATTATTATCGTAATAACTCTTATTTTTAACCTTATAACTATTATTATTATCGTAATAACTCTTATTCTTGTCCTTATTCCTATTTTATCATCGTATTAATCTTACTTTTATCCTTATTACTGTTATTATTATCGCAATAACTCTTATTTTTGTCCTTATTCCTATTTTATCATCGTATTAACTCTTACTTTTATCCTTATTACTATTATTATTATCGTAATAACTCTTATTTTTATCCTTATTACTATTATTGTTATGATTATAACTATTACTTTCAGCCATAATCCTATTTTTATTATGTAATAACTCTTATTTTTATCCTTATTTCTATTATTATTATCGTAATAACTCTTATTTTTATCCTTATAACTATTATTATTACCGTAATAACTCTTATTCTTGTCCTTATTCCTATTTTATCATCGTATTAATCTTACTTTTATCCTTATTACTATTATTATTATCGCAATAACTCTTATTTTTACCCTTATAACTATTATTATTATCGTAATAACTCATATTTTTGTCCTTATTCCTATTTTATCATCGTATTTACTCTTACTCTTATCCTTATTTCTATTATTATAATCGTAGTAACTCTTATTTTTATCCTTATAACTATTATAATTATCGTAATAACTCTTATTTTTGTCCTTATTACTATTATTATTATGATTATAACTATTACTTTCAGCCATATTCCTATTTTTATTATGTAATAACTCTTTTTTGTATCCTTATTTCCACTATTATTATCGTAATAACTCTTATTTTTATCCTTATAACTATTATTAATATCGTAATAACTCTTATTTTTGTCCTTATTCCTATTTTATCATCGTATTAACTCTTACTTTTATCCTTATCACTATTATTCTTGTCCTTATTCCTATTTTATCATCGTATTAATCTTACTTTTATCCTTATTACTATTATTATTGTCGCAATAACTCTTATTTTTATCCTTATTTCTATTATTATTATCATTATAACCATTATTTTCAGCCTTATTCCTATTTTTTTATGTAATAACTCCTATTTTTATCCTTATTTCTATTATTATTATCATTATAACTATTATTTTCAGCCTTATTCCTATTTTTATTATGTAATAACTCATTTTTATCCTTATTACTATTATTATTATCGTAATAACTCTTATTTTTAACCTTATAACTATTATTATTATCGTAATAACTCTTATTCTTGTCCTTATTCCTATTTTATCATCGTATTAATCTTACTTTTATCCTTATTACTATTATTATTGTCGCAATAACTCTTATTTTTATCCTTATTTCTATTATTATTATCATTATAACCATTATTTTCAGCCTTATTCCTATTTTTATTATGTAATAACTCCTATTTTTATCCTTATTTCTATTATTATTATCATTATAACTATTATTTTCAGCCTTATTCCTATTTTTATTATGTAATAACTCTTATTTTTATCCTTATTACTATTATTATTATCGTAATAACTCTTATTTTTAACCTTATAACTATTATTATTATCGTAATAACTCTTATTCTTGTCCTTATTCCTATTTTATCATCGTATTAATCTTACTTTTATCCTTATTACTGTTATTATTATCGCAATAACTCTTATTTTTGTCCTTATTCCTATTTTATCATCGTATTAACTCTTACTTTTATCCTTATTACTATTATTATTATCGTAATAACTCTTATTTTTATCCTTATTACTATTATTATTATGATTATAACTATTACTTTCAGCCATATTCCTATTTTTATTATGTAATAACTCTTTTTTGTATCCTTATTTCCATTATTATTATCGTAATAACTCTTATTTTTATCCTTATAACTATTATTAATATCGTAATAACTCTTATTTTTGTCCTTATTCCTATTTTATCATCGTATTAACTCTTACTTTTATCCTTATCACTATTATTCTTGTCCTTATTCCTATTTTATCATCGTATTAATCTTACTTTTATCCTTATTACTATTATTATTATCGCAATAACTCTTATTTTTATCCTTATTTCTATTATTATTATCATTATAACCATTATTTTCAGCCTTATTCCTATTTTTATTATGTAATAACTCCAATTTTTATCATTATTACTATTATTATTATCGTAATAACTCTTATTTTTATGCTTATTTCTGTTATTATTATCATTCTAACTATTACTTTCAGCCATAATCCTATTTTTATTATGTAATAACTCTTATTTTTATCCTTATTTCTATTATTATTATCGTAATAACTCTTATTTTTATCCTTATAACTATTATTATTATCGTAATAACTCTTATTCTTGTTCTTGTTCCTATTTTATCATCGTATTAACTCTTACTTTTATCCTCATTACTATTATTATTATCGTAATAACTCTTATTTTTATCCTTATTACTATTATTATTATCGTAATAACTCTTATTTTTATCCTTATTCCTATTTTATCATCGTATTTACTCTTACTCTTATCCTTATTTCTATTATTATAATCGTAGTTACTCTTATTTTTATCCTTATAACTATTATTATTATCGTAATAACTCTTATTTTTGTCCTTATTCCTATTTTATCATCGTATTTACTCTTACTCTTATCGTTATTTCTATTATTATAATCGTAGTAACTCTTATTTTTATCCTTATAACTATTATTATTATCGTAATAACTCTTATTTTTATCCTTATAACTATTATTATTATCGTAATAACTCTTATTCTTGTCCTTATTCCTATTTTATCATCGTATTAACTTTTATCCTTATTACTATTATTATTATCGCAATAACTCTTATTTTTACCCTTATAACTATTATTATTATCGTAATAACTCATATTTTTGTCCTTATTCCTATTTTATCATCGTATTTACTCTTACTCTTATCCTTATTTCTATTATTATAATCGTAGTAACTCTTATTTTTATCCTTATAACTATTATAATTATCGTAATAACTCTTATTTTTGTCCTTATTACTATTATTATTATGATTATAACTATTACTTTCAGCCATATTCCTATTTTTATTATGTAATAACTCTTTTTTGTATCCTTATTTCCATTATTATTATCGTAATAACTCTTATTTTTATCCTTATAACTATTATTAATATCGTAATAACTCTTATTTTTGTCCTTATTCCTATTTTATCATCGTATTAACTCTTACTTTTATCCTTATCACTATTATTCTTGTCCTTATTCCTATTTTATCATCGTATTAATCTTACTTTTATCCATATTACTATTATTATTATCGCAATAACTCTTATTTTTATCCTTATTTCTATTATTATTATCATTATAACCATTATTTTCAGCCTTATTCCTATTTTTATTATGTAATAACTCCAATTTTTATCATTATTACTATTATTATTATCGTAATAACTCTTATTTTTATGCTTATTTCTGTTATTATTATCATTCTAACTATTACTTTCAGCCATAATCCTATTTTTATTATGTAATAACTCTTATTTTTATCCTTATTTCTATTATTATTATCGTAATAACTCTTATTTTTATCCTTATAACTATTATTATTACCGTAATAACTCTTATTCTTGTCCTTATTCCTATTTTATCATCGTATTAATCTTACTTTTATCCTTATTACTATTATTATTATCGCAATAACTCTTATTTTTACCCTTATAACTATTATTATTATCGTAATAACTCATATTTTTGTCCTTATTCCTATTTTATCATCGTATTTACTCTTACTCTTATCGTTATTTCTATTATTATAATCGTAGTAACTCTTATTTTTATCCTTATAACTATTATTATTATCGTAATAACTCTTATTTTTATCCTTATAACTATTATTATTATCGTAATAACTCTTATTCTTGTCCTTATTCCTATTTTATCATCGTATTAAGTCTTACTTTTATCCTTATTACTATTATTATTATCGCAATAACTCTTATTTTTATCCTTATTTCTATTATTATTATCATTATAACCATTATTTTCAGCCTTATTCCTATTTTTATTATGTAATAACTCCTATTTTTATCATTATTACTATTATTATTATCGTAATATCTCTTATTTTTATGCTTATTTCTGTTATTATTATCATTCTAACTATTACTTTCAGCCATAATCCTATTTTTATTATGTAATAACTCTTATTTTTATCCTTATTTCTATTATTATTATCGTAATAACTCTTATTTTTATCCTTATAACTATTATTATTATCGTAATAACTCTTATTCTTGTCCTTATTCCTATTTTATTATCGTATTAACTCTTACTTTTATCCTTATTACTATTATTATTATCGTAATAACTCCTATTTTTATCCTTATTTCTATTATTATTATCATTATAACTAATATTTTCAGCCTTATTCCTATTTTTATTATGTAATAACTCTTATTTTTATCCTTATTACTATTATTATTATCGTAATAACTCTTATTTTTATCCTTATAACTATTATTATTATCGTAATAACTCTTATTCTTGTCCTTATTCCTATTTTATCATCGTATTAATCTTACTTTTATCCTTATTACTATTATTATTGTCGCAATAACTCTTATTTTTATCCTTATTTCTATTATTATTATCATTATAACCATTATT
The DNA here is from genome assembly GCA_945859595.2 of Megachile willughbiella. Taxonomy (NCBI): domain Eukaryota; kingdom Metazoa; phylum Arthropoda; class Insecta; order Hymenoptera; family Megachilidae; genus Megachile; species Megachile willughbiella. The sequence continues at coordinate 119,289 of CAMAOD020000199.1, read as the reverse complement.
TTCAGCCTTATTCCTATTTTTATTATGTAATAACTCCTATTTTTATCCTTATTACTATTATTATTATCGTAATAACTCTTATTTTTAACCTTATAACTATTATTATTATCGTAATAACTCTTATTCTTGTCCTTATTCCTATTTTATCATCGTATTAATCTTACTTTTATCCTTATTACTGTTATTATTATCGCAATAACTCTTATTTTTGTCCTTATTCCTATTTTATCATCGTATTAACTCTTACTTTTATCCTTATTACTATTATTATTATCGTAATAACTCTTATTTTTATCCTTATTACTATTATTATTATGATTATAACTATTACTTTCAGCCATATTCCTATTTTTATTATGTAATAACTCTTTTTTGTATCCTTATTTCCATTATTATTATCGTAATAACTCTTATTTTTATCCTTATAACTATTATTAATATCGTAATAACTCTTATTTTTGTCCTTATTCCTATTTTATCATCGTATTAACTCTTACTTTTATCCTTATCACTATTATTCTTGTCCTTATTCCTATTTTATCATCGTATTAATCTTACTTTTATCCTTATTACTATTATTATTATCGCAATAACTCTTATTTTTATCCTTATTTCTATTATTATTATCATTATAACCATTATTTTCAGCCTTATTCCTATTTTTATTATGTAATAACTCCAATTTTTATCATTATTACTATTATTATTATCGTAATAACTCTTATTTTTATGCTTATTTCTGTTATTATTATCATTCTAACTATTACTTTCAGCCATAATCCTATTTTTATTATGTAATAACTCTTATTTTTATCCTTATTTCTATTATTATTATCGTAATAACTCTTATTTTTATCCTTATAACTATTATTATTATCGTAATAACTCTTATTCTTGTTCTTGTTCCTATTTTATCATCGTATTAACTCTTACTTTTATCCTCATTACTATTATTATTATCGTAATAACTCTTATTTTTATCCTTATTACTATTATTATTATCGTAATAACTCTTATTTTTATCCTTATTCCTATTTTATCATCGTATTTACTCTTACTCTTATCCTTATTTCTATTATTATAATCGTAGTTACTCTTATTTTTATCCTTATAACTATTATTATTATCGTAATAACTCTTATTTTTGTCCTTATTCCTATTTTATCATCGTATTTACTCTTACTCTTATCGTTATTTCTATTATTATAATCGTAGTAACTCTTATTTTTATCCTTATAACTATTATTATTATCGTAATAACTCTTATTTTTATCCTTATAACTATTATTATTATCGTAATAACTCTTATTCTTGTCCTTATTCCTATTTTATCATCGTATTAAGTCTTACTTTTATCCTTATTACTATTATTATTATCGCAATAACTCTTATTTTTATCCTTATTTCTATTATTATTATCATTATAACCATTATTTTCAGCCTTATTCCTATTTTTATTATGTAATAACTCCTATTTTTATCATTATTACTATTATTATTATCGTAATATCTCTTATTTTTATGCTTATTTCTGTTATTATTATCATTCTAACTATTACTTTCAGCCATAATCCTATTTTTATTATGTAATAACTCTTATTTTTATCCTTATTTCTATTATTATTATCGTAATAACTCTTATTTTTATCCTTATAACTATTATTATTATCGTAATAACTCTTATTCTTGTCCTTATTCCTATTTTATCATCGTATTAACTCTTACTTTTATCCTTATTACTATTATTATTATCGTAATAACTCCTATTTTTATCCTTATTTCTATTATTATTATCATTATAACTAATATTTTCAGCCTTATTCCTATTTTTATTATGTAATAACTCTTATTTTTATCCTTATTACTATTATTATTATCGTAATAACTCTTATTTTTATCCTTATAACTATTATTATTATCGTAATAACTCTTATTCTTGTCCTTATTCCTATTTTATCATCCTATTAATCTTACTTTTATCCTTATTACTATTATTATTGTCGCAATAACTCTTATTTTTATCCTTATTTCTATTATTATTATCATTATAACCATTATTTTCAGCCTTATTCCTATTTTTATTATGTAATAACTCCTATTTTTATCCTTATTTCTATTATTATTATCATTATAACTATTATTTTCAGCCTTATTCCTATTTTTATTATGTAATAACTCTTATTTTTATCCTTATTACTATTATTATTATCGTAATAACTCTTATTTTTAACCTTATAACTATTATTATTATCGTAATAACTCTTATTCTTGTCCTTATTCCTATTTTATCATCGTATTAATCTTACTTTTATCCTTATTACTGTTATTATTATCGCAATAACTCTTATTTTTGTCCTTATTCCTATTTTATCATCGTATTAACTCTTACTTTTATCCTTATTACTATTATTATTATCGTAATAACTCTTATTTTTATCCTTATTACTATTATTATTATGATTATAACTATTACTTTCAGCCATATTCCTATTTTTATTATGTAATAACTCTTTTTTGTATCCTTATTTCCATTATTATTATCGTAATAACTCTTATTTTTATCCTTATAACTATTATTAATATCGTAATAACTCTTATTTTTGTCCTTATTCCTATTTTATCATCGTATTAACTCTTACTTTTATCCTTATCACTATTATTCTTGTCCTTATTCCTATTTTATCATCGTATTAATCTTACTTTTATCCTTATTACTATTATTATTATCGCAATAACTCTTATTTTTATCCTTATTTCTATTATTATTATCATTATAACCATTATTTTCAGCCTTATTCCTATTTTTATTATGTAATAACTCCAATTTTTATCATTATTACTATTATTATTATCGTAATAACTCTTATTTTTATGCTTATTTCTGTTATTATTATCATTCTAACTATTACTTTCAGCCATAATCCTATTTTTATTATGTAATAACTCTTATTTTTATCCTTATTTCTATTATTATTATCGTAATAACTCTTATTTTTATCCTTATAACTATTATTATTATCGTAATAACTCTTATTCTTGTTCTTGTTCCTATTTTATCATCGTATTAACTCTTACTTTTATCCTCATTACTATTATTATTATCGTAATAACTCTTATTTTTATCCTTATTACTATTATTATTATCGTAATAACTCTTATTTTTATCCTTATTCCTATTTTATCATCGTATTTACTCTTACTCTTATCCTTATTTCTATTATTATAATCGTAGTTACTCTTATTTTTATCCTTATAACTATTATTATTATCGTAATAACTCTTATTTTTGTCCTTATTCCTATTTTATCATCGTATTTACTCTTACTCTTATCGTTATTTCTATTATTATAATCGTAGTAACTCTTATTTTTATCCTTATAATTATTATTATTATCGTAATAACTCTTATTTTTATCCTTATAACTATTATTATTATCGTAATAACTCTTATTCTTGTCCTTATTCCTATTTTATCATCCTATTAAGTCTTACTTTTATCCTTATTACTATTATTATTATCGCAATAACTCTTATTTTTAACCTTATAACTATTATTATTATCGTAATAACTCTTATTCTTGTCCTTATTCCTATTTTATCATCGTATTAATCTTACTTTTATCCTTATTACTGTTATTATTATCGCAATAACTCTTATTTTTGTCCTTATTCCTATTTTATCATCGTATTAACTCTTACTTTTATCCTTATTACTATTATTATTATCGTAATAACTCTTATTTTTATCCTTATTACTATTATTATTATGATTATAACTATTACTTTCAGCCATATTCCTATTTTTATTATGTAATAACTCTTTTTTGTATCCTTATTTCCATTATTATTATCGTAATAACTCTTATTTTTATCCTTATAACTATTATTAATATCGTAATAACTCTTATTTTTGTCCTTATTCCTATTTTATCATCGTATTAACTCTTACTTTTATCCTTATCACTATTATTCTTGTCCTTATTCCTATTTTATCATCGTATTAATCTTACTTTTATCCTTATTACTATTATTATTATCGCAATAACTCTTATTTTTATCCTTATTTCTATTATTATTATCATTATAACCATTATTTTCAGCCTTATTCCTATTTTTATTATGTAATAACTCCAATTTTTATCATTATTACTATTATTATTATCGTAATAACTCTTATTCTTATGCTTATTTCTGTTATTATTATCATTCTAACTATTACTTTCAGCCATAATCCTATTTTTATTATGTAATAACTCTTATTTTTATCCATATTTCTATTATTATTATCGTAATAACTCTTATTTTTATCCTTATAACTATTATTATTATCGTAATAACTCTTATTCTTGTCCTTATTCCTATTTTATCATCGTATTAAGTCTTACTTTTATCCTTATTACTATTATTATTATCGCAATAACTCTTATTTTTATCCTTATTTCTATTATTATTATCATTATAACCATTATTTTCAGCCTTATTCCTATTTTTATTATGTAATAACTCCTATTTTTATCATTATTACTATTATTATTATCGTAATATCTCTTATTTTTATGCTTATTTCTGTTATTATTATCATTCTAACTATTACTTTCAGCCATAATCCTATTTTTATTATGTAATAACTCTTATTTTTATCCTTATTTCTATTATTATTATCGTAATAACTCTTATTTTTATCCTTGTAACTATTATTATTATCGTAATAACTCTTATTCTTGTCCTTATTCCTATTTTATCATCGTATTAACTCTTACTTTTATCCTTATTACTATTATTATTATCGTAATAACTCCTATTTTTATCCTTATTTCTATTATTATTATCATTATAACTAATATTTTCAGCCTTATTCCTATTTTTATTATGTAATAACTCCAATTTTTATCATTATTACTATTATTATTATCGTAATAACTCTTATTCTTATGCTTATTTCTGTTATTATTATCATTCTAACTATTACTTTCAGCCATAATCCTATTTTTATTATGTAATAACTCTTATTTTTATCCTTATTTCTATTATTATTATCGTAATAACTCTTATTTTTATCCTTATAACTATTATTATTATCGTAATAACTCTTATTCTTGTCCTTATTCCTATTTTATCATCGTATTAAGTCTTACTTTTATCCTTATTACTATTATTATTATCGCAATAACTCTTATTTTTATCCTTATTTCTATTATTATTATCATTATAACCATTATTTTCAGCCTTATTCCTATTTTTATTATGTAATAACTCCTATTTTTATCATTATTACTATTATTATTATCGTAATATCTCTTATTTTTATGCTTATTTCTGTTATTATTATCATTCTAACTATTACTTTCAGCCATAATCCTATTTTTATTATGTAATAACTCTTATTTTTATCCTTATTTCTATTATTATTATCGTAATAACTCTTATTTTTATCCTTATAACTATTATTATTATCGTAATAACTCTTATTCTTGTCCTTATTCCTATTTTATCATCGTATTAACTCTTACTTTTATCCTTATTACTATTATTATTATCGTAATAACTCCTATTTTTATCCTTATTCCTATTATTATTATCATTATAACTAATATTTTCAGCCTTATTCCTATTTTTATTATGTAATAACTCTTATTTTTATCCTTATTACTATTATTATTATCGTAATAACTCTTATTTTTATCCTTATAACTATTATTATTATCGTAATAACTCTTATTCTTGTCCTTATTCCTATTTTATCATCGTATTAATCTTACTTTTATCCTTATTACTATTATTATTGTCGCAATAACTCTTATTTTTATCCTTATTTCTATTATTATTATCATTATAACCATTATTTTCAGCCTTATTCCTATTTTTATTATGTAATAACTCCTATTTTTATCCTTATTTCTATTATTATTATCATTATAACTATTATTTTCAGCCTTATTCCTATTTTTATTATGTAATAACTCTTATTTTTATCCTTATTACTATTATTATTATCGTAATAACTCTTATTTTTAACCTTATAACTATTATTATTATCGTAATAACTCATATTCTTGTCCTTATTCCTATTTTATCATCGTATTAATCTTACTTTTATCCTTATTACTGTTATTATTATCGCAATAACTCTTATTTTTGTCCTTATTCCTATTTTATCATCGTATTAACTCTTACTTTTATCCTTATTACTATTATTATTATCGTAATAACTCTTATTTTTATCCTTATTACTATTATTATTATGATTATAACTATTACTTTCAGCCATATTCCTATTTTTATTATGTAATAACTCTTTTTTGTATCCTTATTTCCATTATTATTATCGTAATAACTCTTATTTTTATCCTTATAACTATTATTAATATCGTAATAACTCTTATTTTTGTCCTTATTCCTATTTTATCATCGTATTAACTCTTACTTTTATCCTTATCACTATTATTCTTGTCCTTATTCCTATTTTATCATCGTATTAATCTTACTTTTATCCTTATTACTATTATTATTATCGCAATAACTCTTATTTTTATCCTTATTTCTATTATTATTATCATTATAACCATTATTTTCAGCCTTATTCCTATTTTTATTATGTAATAACTCCAATTTTTATCATTATTACTATTATTATTATCGTAATAACTCTTATTTTTATGCTTATTTCTGTTATTATTATCATTCTAACTATTACTTTCAGCCATAATCCTATTTTTATTATGTAATAACTCTTATTTTTATCCTTATTTCTATTATTATTATCGTAATAACTCTTATTTTTATCCTTATTACTATTATTATTATCGTAATAACTCTTATTTTTATCCTTATTCCTATTTTATCATCGTATTTACTCTTACTCTTATCCTTATTTCTATTATTATAATCGTAGTTACTCTTATTTTTATCCTTATAACTATTATTATTATCGTAATAACTCTTATTTTTGTCCTTATTCCTATTTTATCATCGTATTTACTCTTACTCTTATCGTTATTTCTATTATTATAATCGTAGTAACTCTTATTTTTATCCTTATAATTATTATTATTATCGTAATAACTCTTATTTTTATCCTTATAACTATTATTATTATCGTAATAACTCTTATTCTTGTCCTTATTCCTATTTTATCATCCTATTAAGTCTTACTTTTATCCTTATTACTATTATTATTATCGCAATAACTCTTATTTTTAACCTTATAACTATTATTATTATCGTAATAACTCTTATTCTTGTCCTTATTCCTATTTTATCATCGTATTAATCTTACTTTTATCCTTATTACTGTTATTATTATCGCAATAACTCTTATTTTTGTCCTTATTCCTATTTTATCATCGTATTAACTCTTACTTTTATCCTTATTACTATTATTATTATCGTAATAACTCTTATTTTTATCCTTATTACTATTATTATTATGATTATAACTATTACTTTCAGCCATATTCCTATTTTTATTATGTAATAACTCTTTTTTGTATCCTTATTTCCATTATTATTATCGTAATAACTCTTATTTTTATCCTTATAACTATTATTAATATCGTAATAACTCTTATTTTTGTCCTTATTCCTATTTTATCATCGTATTAACTCTTACTTTTATCCTTATCACTATTATTCTTGTCCTTATTCCTATTTTATCATCGTATTAATCTTACTTTTATCCTTATTACTATTATTATTATCGCAATAACTCTTATTTTTATCCTTATTTCTATTATTATTATCATTATAACCATTATTTTCAGCCTTATTCCTATTTTTATTATGTAATAACTCCAATTTTTATCATTATTACTATTATTATTATCGTAATAACTCTTATTCTTATGCTTATTTCTGTTATTATTATCATTCTAACTATTACTTTCAGCCATAATCCTATTTTTATTATGTAATAACTCTTATTTTTATCCTTATTTCTATTATTATTATCGTAATAACTCTTATTTTTATCCTTATAACTATTATTATTATCGTAATAACTCTTATTCTTGTCCTTATTCCTATTTTATCATCGTATTAACTCTTACTTTTATCCTTATTACTATTATTATTATCGTAATAACTCCTATTTTTATCCTTATTCCTATTATTATTATCATTATAACTAATATTTTCAGCCTTATTCCTATTTTTATTATGTAATAACTCTTATTTTTATCCTTATTACTATTATTATTATCGTAATAACTCTTATTTTTATCCTTATAACTATTATTATTATCGTAATAACTCTTATTCTTGTCCTTATTCCTATTTTATCATCGTATTAATCTTACTTTTATCCTTATTACTATTATTATTGTCGCAATAACTCTTATTTTTATCCTTATTTCTATTATTATTATCATTATAACCATTATTTTCAGCCTTATTCCTATTTTTATTATGTAATAACTCCTATTTTTATCCTTATTTCTATTATTATTATCATTATAACTATTATTTTCAGCCTTATTCCTATTTTTATTATGTAATAACTCTTATTTTTATCCTTATTACTATTATTATTATCGTAATAACTCTTATTTTTAACCTTATAACTATTATTATTATCGTAATAACTCATATTCTTGTCCTTATTCCTATTTTATCATCGTATTAATCTTACTTTTATCCTTATTACTGTTATTATTATCGCAATAACTCTTATTTTTGTCCTTATTCCTATTTTATCATCGTATTAACTCTTACTTTTATCCTTATTACTATTATTATTATCGTAATAACTCTTATTTTTATCCTTATTACTATTATTATTATGATTATAACTATTACTTTCAGCCATATTCCTATTTTTATTATGTAATAACTCTTTTTTGTATCCTTATTTCCATTATTATTATCGTAATAACTCTTATTTTTATCCTTATAACTATTATTAATATCGTAATAACTCTTATTTTTGTCCTTATTCCTATTTTATCATCGTATTAACTCTTACTTTTATCCTTATCACTATTATTCTTGTCCTTATTCCTATTTTATCATCGTATTAATCTTACTTTTATCCTTATTACTATTATTATTATCGCAATAACTCTTATTTTTATCCTTATTTCTATTATTATTATCATTATAACCATTATTTTCAGCCTTATTCCTATTTTTATTATGTAATAACTCCAATTTTTATCATTATTACTATTATTATTATCGTAATAACTCTTATTTTTATGCTTATTTCTGTTATTATTATCATTCTAACTATTACTTTCAGCCATAATCCTATTTTTATTATGTAATAACTCTTATTTTTATCCTTATTTCTATTATTATTATCGTAATAACTCTTATTTTTATCCTTATAACTATTATTATTATCGTAATAACTCTTATTCTTGTTCTTGTTCCTATTTTATCATCGTATTAACTCTTACTCTTATCCTTATTTCTATTATTATAATCGTAGTTACTCTTATTTTTATCCTTATAACTATTATTATTATCGTAATAACTCTTATTTTTGTCCTTATTCCTATTTTATCATCGTATTTACTCTTACTCTTATCGTTATTTCTATTATTATAATCGTAGTAACTCTTATTTTTATCCTTATAACTATTATTATTATCGTAATAACTCTTATTTTTATCCTTATAACTATTATTATTATCGTAATAACTCTTATTCTTGTCCTTATTCCTATTTTATCATCGTATTAAGTCTTACTTTTATCCTTATTACTATTATTATTATCGCAATAACTCTTATTTTTATCCTTATTTCTATTATTATTATCATTATAACCATTATTTTCAGCCTTATTCCTATTTTTATTATGTAATAACTCCTATTTTTATCATTATTACTATTATTATTATCGTAATATCTCTTATTTTTATGCGTATTTCTGTTATTATTATCATTCTAACTATTACTTTCAGCCATAATCCTATTTTTATTATGTAATAACTCTTATTTTTATCCTTATTTCTATTATTATTATCGGAATAACTCTTATTTTTATCCTTATAACTATTATTATTATCGTAATAACTCTTATTCTTGTCCTTATTCCTATTTTATCATCGTATTAATCTTACTTTTATCCTTATTACTATTATTATTGTCGCAATAACTCTTATTTTTATCCTTATTTCTATTATTATTATCATCATAACCATTATTTTCAGCCTTATTCCTATTTTTATTATGTAATAACTCCTATTTTTATCCTTATTTCTATTATTATTATCATTATAACCATTATTTTCAGCCTTATTCCTATTTTTATTATGTAATAACTCCAATTTTTATCATTATTACTATTATTATTATCGTAATAACTCTTATTTTTATGCTTATTTCTGTTATTATTATCATTCTAACTATTACTTTCAGCCATAATCCTATTTTTATTATGTAATAACTCTTATTTTTATCCTTATTTCTATTATTATTATCGTAATAACTCTTATTTTTATCCTTATAACTATTATTATTATCGTAATAACTCTTATTCTTGTCCTTATTCCTATTTTATCATCGTATTAACTCTTACTTTTATCCTTATTACTATTATTATTATCGTAATAACTCCTATTTTTATCCTTATTTCTATTATTATTATCATTATAACTAATATTTTCAGCCTTATTCCTATTTTTATTATGTAATAACTCTTATTTTTATCCTTATTACTATTATTATTATCGTAATAACTCTTATTTTTATCCTTATAACTATTATTATTATCGTAATAACTCTTATTCTTGTCCTTATTCCTATTTTATCATCGTATTAATCTTACTTTTATCCTTATTACTATTATTATTGTCGCAATAACTCTTATTTTTATCCTTATTTCTATTATTATTATCATCATAACCATTATTTTCAGCCTTATTCCTATTTTTATTATGTAATAACTCCTATTTTTATCCTTATTTCTATTATTATTATCATTATAACTATTATTTTCAGCCTTATTCCTATTTTTATTATGTAATAACTCTTATTTTTATCCTTATTACTATTATTATTATCGTAATAACTCTTATTTTTAACCTTATAACTATTATTATTATCGTAATAACTCTTATTCTTGTCCTTATTCCTATTTTATCATCGTATTAATCTTACTTTTATCCTTATTACTGTTATTATTATCGCAATAACTCTTATTTTTGTCCTTATTCCTATTTTATCATCGTATTAACTCTTACTTTTATCCTTATTACTATTATTATTATCGTAATAACTCTTATTTTTATCCTTATTACTATTATTATTATGATTATAACTATTACTTTCAGCCATATTCCTATTTTTATTATGTAATAACTCTTTTTTGTATCCTTATTTCCATTATTATTATCGTAATAACTCTTATTTTTATCCTTATAACTATTATTAATATCGTAATAACTCTTATTTTTGTCCTTATTCCTATTTTATCATCGTATTAACTCTTACTTTTATCCTTATCACTATTATTCTTGTCCTTATTCCTATTTTATCATCGTATTAATCTTACTTTTATCCTTATTACTATTATTATTATCGCAATAACTCTTATTTTTATCCTTATTTCTATTATTATTATCATTATAACCATTATTTTCAGCCTTATTCCTATTTTTATTATGTAATAACTCCAATTTTTATCATTATTACTATTATTATTATCGTAATAACTCTTATTTTTATGCTTATTTCTGTTATTATTATCATTCTAACTATTACTTTCAGCCATAATCCTATTTTTATTATGTAATAACTCTTATTTTTATCCTTATTTCTATTATTATTATCGTAATAACTCTTATTTTTATCCTTATAACTATTATTATTATCGTAATAACTCTTATTCTTGTTCTTGTTCCTATTTTATCATCGTATTAACTCTTACTTTTATCCTCATTACTATTATTATTATCGTAATAACTCTTATTTTTATCCTTATTACTATTATTGTTATCGTAATAACTCTTATTTTTATCCTTATTCCTATTTTATCATCGTATTTACTCTTACTCTTATCCTTATTTCTATTATTATAATCGTAGTTACTCTTATTTTTATCCTTATAACTATTATTATTATCGTAATAACTCTTATTTTTGTCCTTATTCCTATTTTATCATCGTATTTACTCTTACTCTTATCGTTATTTCTATTATTATAATCGTAGTAACTCTTATTTTTATCCTTATAACTATTATTATTATCGTAATAACTCTTATTTTTATCCTTATAACTATTATTATTATCGTAATAACTCTTATTCTTGTCCTTATTCCTATTTTATCATCGTATTAAGTCTTACTTTTATCCTTATTACTATTATTATTATCGCAATAACTCTTATTTTTATCCTTATTTCTATTATTATTATCATTATAACCATTATTTTCAGCCTTATTCCTATTTTTATTATGTAATAACTCCTATTTTTATCATTATTACTATTATTATTATCGTAATATCTCTTATTTTTATGCTTATTTCTGTTATTATTATCATTCTAACTATTACTTTCAGCCATAATCCTATTTTTATTATGTAATAACTCTTATTTTTATCCTTATTACTATTATTATTATCGTAATAACTCTTATTTTTATCCTTATAACTATTATTATTATCGTAATAACTCTTATTCTTGTCCTTATTCCTATTTTATCATCGTATTAACTCTTACTTTTATCCTTATTACTATTATTATTATCGTAATAACTCCTATTTTTATCCTTATTTCTATTATTATTATCATTATAACTAATATTTTCAGCCTTATTCCTATTTTTATTATGTAATAACTCTTATTTTTATCCTTATTACTATTATTATTATCGTAATAACTCTTATTTTTATCCTTATAACTATTATTATTATCGTAATAACTCTTATTCTTGTCCTTATTCCTATTTTATCATCGTATTAATCTTACTTTTATCCTTATTACTATTATTATTGTCGCAATAACTCTTATTTTTATCCTTATTTCTATTATTATTATCATTATAACCATTATTTTCAGCCTTATTCCTATTTTTATTATGTAATAACTCCTATTTTTATCCTTATTTCTATTATTATTATCATTATAACTATTATTTTCAGCCTTATTCCTATTTTTATTATGTAATAACTCATTTTTATCCTTATTACTATTATTATTATCGTAATAACTCTTATTTTTAACCTTATAACTATTATTATTATCGTAATAACTCTTATTCTTGTCCTTATTCCTATTTTATCATCGTATTAATCTTACTTTTATCCTTATTACTGTTATTATTATCGCAATAACTCTTATTTTTGTCCTTATTCCTATTTTATCATCGTATTAACTCTTACTTTTATCCTTATTACTATTATTATTATCGTAATAACTCTTATTTTTATCCTTATTACTATTATTATTATGATTATAACTATTACTTTCAGCCATATTCCTATTTTTATTATGTAATAACTCTTTTTTGTATCCTTATTTCCATTATTATTATCGTAATAACTCTTATTTTTATCCTTATAACTATTATTAATATCGTAATAACTCTTATTTTTGTCCTTATTCCTATTTTATCATCGTATTAACTCTTACTTTTATCCTTATCACTATTATTCTTGTCCTTATTCCTATTTTATCATCGTATTAATCTTACTTTTATCCTTATTACTATTATTATTATCGCAATAACTCTTATTTTTATCCTTATTTCTATTATTATTATCATTATAACCATTATTTTCAGCCTTATTCCTATTTTTATTATGTAATAACTCCAATTTTTATCATTATTACTATTATTATTATCGTAATAACTCTTATTTTTATGCTTATTTCTGTTATTATTATCATTCTAACTATTACTTTCAGCCATAATCCTATTTTTATTATGTAATAACTCTTATTTTTATCCTTATTTCTATTATTATTATCGTAATAACTCTTATTTTTATCCTTATAACTATTATTATTATCGTAATAACTCTTATTCTTGTTCTTGTTCCTATTTTATCATCGTATTAACTCTTACTTTTATCCTCATTACTATTATTATTATCGTAATAACTCTTATTTTTATCCTTATTACTATTATTATTATCGTAATAACTCTTATTTTTATCCTTATTCCTATTTTATCATCGTATTTACTCTTACTCTTATCCTTATTTCTATTATTATAATCGTAGTTACTCTTATTTTTATCCTTATAACTATTATTATTATCGTAATAACTCTTATTTTTGTCCTTATTCCTATTTTATCATCGTATTTACTCTTACTCTTATCGTTATTTCTATTATTATAATCGTAGTAACTCTTATTTTTATCCTTATAACTATTATTATTATCGTAATAACTCTTATTTTTATCCTTATAACTATTATTATTATCGTAATAACTCTTATTCTTGTCCTTATTCCTATTTTATCATCGTATTAAGTCTTACTTTTATCCTTATTACTATTATTATTATCGCAATAACTCTTATTTTTATCCTTATTTCTATTATTATTATCATTATAACCATTATTTTCAGCCTTATTCCTATTTTTATTATGTAATAACTCCCATTTTTATCATTATTACTATTATTATTATCGTAATAACTCTTATTTTTATGCTTATTTCTGTTATTATTATCATTCTAACTATTACTTTCAGCCATAATCCTATTTTTATTATGTAATAACTCTTATTTTTATCCTTATTTCTATTATTATTATCGTAATAACTCTTATATTTATCCTTATAACTATTATTATTATCGTAATAACTCTTATTTTTATCCTTATAACTATTATTATTATCGTAATAACTCCTATTCTTGTCCTTATTCCTATTTTATCATCGTATTAACTCTTACTTTTATCCTTATTACTATTATTATTATCGTAATAACTCCTATTTTTATCCTTATTTCTATTATTATTATCATTATAACTAATATTTTCAGCCTTATTCCTATTTTTATTATGTAATAACTCTTATTTTTATCCTTATTACTATTATTATTATCGTAATAACTCTTATTTTTATCCTTATAACTATTATTATTATCGTAATAACTCTTATTCTTGTCCTTATTCCTATTTTATCATCGTATTAATCTTACTTTTATCCTTATTACTATTATTATTGTCGCAATAACTCTTATTTTTATCCTTATTTCTATTATTATTATCATTATAACCATTATTTTCAGCCTTATTCCTATTTTTATTATGTAATAACTCCTATTTTTATCCTTATTTCTATTATTATTATCATTATAACTATTATTTTCAGCCTTATTCCTATTTTTATTATGTAATAACTCTTATTTTTATCCTTATTACTATTATTATTATCGTAATAACTCTTATTTTTAACCTTATAACTATTATTATTATCGTAATAACTCTTATTCTTGTCCTTATTCCTATTTTATCATCGTATTAATCTTACTTTTATCCTTATTACTGTTATTATTATCGCAATAACTCTTATTTTTGTCCTTATTCCTATTTTATCATCGTATTAACTCTTACTTTTATCCTTATCACTATTATTCTTGTCCTTATTCCTATTTTATCATCGTATTAATCTTACTTTTATCCTTATTACTATTATTATTATCGCAATAACTCTTATTTTTATCCTTATTTCTATTATTATTATCATTATAACCATTATTTTCAGCCTTATTCCTATTTTTATTATGTAATAACTCCAATTTTTATCATTATTACTATTATTATTATCGTAATAACTCTTATTTTTATGCTTATATCTGTTATTATTATCATTCTAACTATTACTTTCAGCCATAATCCTATTTTTATTATGTAATAACTCTTATTTTTATCCTTATTTCTATTATTATTATCGTAATAACTCTTATTTTTATCCTTATAACTATTATTATTACCGTAATAACTCTTATTCTTGTTCTTGTTCCTATTTTATCATCGTATTAACTCTTACTTTTATCCTCATTACTATTATTATTATCGTAATAACTCTTATTTTTATCCTTATTACTATTATTATTATCGTAATAACTCTTATTTTTATCCTTATTCCTATTTTATCATCGTATTTACTCTTACTCTTATCCTTATTTCTATTATTATAATCGTAGTTACTCTTATTTTTATCCTTATAACTATTATTATTATCGTAATAACTCTTATTTTTGTCCTTATTCCTATTTTATCATCGTATTTACTCTTACTCTTATCGTTATTTCTATTATTATAATCGTAGTAACTCTTATTTTTATCCTTATAACTATTATTATTATCGTAATAACTCTTATTTTTATCCTTATAACTATTATTATTATCGTAATAACTCTTATTCTTGTCCTTATTCCTATTTTATCATCGTATTAAGTCTTACTTTTATCCTTATTACTATTATTATTATCGCAATAACTCTTATTTTTATCCTTATTTCTATTATTATTATCATTATAACCATTATTTTCAGCCTTATTCCTATTTTTATTATGTAATAACTCCTATTTTTATCATTATTACTATTATTATTATCGTAATATCTCTTATTTTTATGCTTATTTCTGTTATTATTATCATTCTAACTATTACTTTCAGCCATAATCCTATTTTTATTATGTAATAACTCTTATTTTTATCCTTATTTCTATTATTATTATCGTAATAACTCTTATTTTTATCCTTATAACTATTATTATTATCGTAATAACTCTTATTCTTGTCCTTATTCCTATTTTATCATCGTATTAACTCTTACTTTTATCCTTATTACTATTATTATTATCGTAATAACTCTTATTTTTATCCTTATTTCTATTATTATTATCATTATAACTAATATTTTCAGCCTTATTCCTATTTTTATTATGTAATAACTCTTATTTTTATCCTTATTACTATTATTATTATCGTAATAACTCTTATTTTTATCCTTATAACTATTATTATTATCGTAATAACTCTTATTCTTGTCCTTATTCCTATTTTATCATCGTATTAATCTTACTTTTATCCTTATTACTATTATTATTGTCGCAATAACTCTTATTTTTATCCTTAT
This sequence comes from Megachile willughbiella, assembly GCA_945859595.2. Taxonomy (NCBI): domain Eukaryota; kingdom Metazoa; phylum Arthropoda; class Insecta; order Hymenoptera; family Megachilidae; genus Megachile; species Megachile willughbiella. The sequence goes on along the minus strand of CAMAOD020000199.1, from coordinate 102,251 downwards.
TTCTATTATTATTATCATTATAACCATTATTTTCAGCCTTATTCCTATTTTTATTATGTAATAACTCCTATTTTTATCCTTATTTCTATTATTATTATCATTATAACTATTATTTTCAGCCTTATTCCTATTTTTATTATGTAATAACTCTTATTTTTATCCTTATTACTATTATTATTATCGTAATAACTCTTATTTTTAACCTTATAACTATTATTATTATCGTAATAACTCTTATTCTTGTCCTTATTCCTATTTTATCATCGTATTAATCTTACTTTTATCCTTATTACTGTTATTATTATCGCAATAACTCTTATTTTTGTCCTTATTCCTATTTTATCATCGTATTAACTCTTACTTTTATCCTTATTACTATTATTATTATCGTAATAACTCTTATTTTTATCCTTATTACTATTATTATTATGATTATAACTATTACTTTCAGCCATATTCCTATTTTTATTATGTAATAACTCTTTTTTGTATCCTTATTTCCATTATTATTATCGTAATAACTCTTATTTTTATCCTTATAACTATTATTAATATCGTAATAACTCTTATTTTTGTCCTTATTCCTATTTTATCATCGTATTAACTCTTACTTTTATCCTTATCACTATTATTCTTGTCCTTATTCCTATTTTATCATCGTATTAATCTTACTTTTATCCTTATTACTATTATTATTATCGCAATAACTCTTATTTTTATCCTTATTTCTATTATTATTATCATTATAACCATTATTTTCAGCCTTATTCCTATTTTTATTATGTAATAACTCCAATTTTTATCATTATTACTATTATTATTATCGTAATAACTCTTATTTTTATGCTTATTTCTGTTATTATTATCATTCTAACTATTACTTTCAGCCATAATCCTATTTTTATTATGTAATAACTCTTATTTTTATCCTTATTTCTATTATTATTATCGTAATAACTCTTATTTTTATCCTTATAACTATTATTATTATCGTAATAACTCTTATTCTTGTTCTTGTTCCTATTTTATCATCGTATTAACTCTTACTTTTATCCTCATTACTATTATTATTATCGTAATAACTCTTATTTTTATCCTTATTACTATTATTATTATCGTAATAACTCTTATTCTTGTCCTTATTCCTATTTTATCATCGTATTAACTCTTACTTTTATCCTTATTACTATTATTATTATCGTAATAACTCCTATTTTTATCCTTATTTCTATTATTATTATCATTATAACTATTATTTTCAGCCTTATTCCTATTTTTATTATGTAATAACTCTTATTTTTATCCTTATTACTATTATTATTATCATAATAACTCTTATTTTTATCCTTATAACTATTATTAATATCGTAATAACTCTTATTTTTGTCCTTATTCCTATTTTATCATCGTATTAACTCTTACTTTTATCCTTATCACTATTATTATTATCGTAATAACTATTATTCTTGTCCTTATTCCTATTTTATCATCGTATTAATCTTACTTTTATCCTTATTACTATTATTATTATCGTAATAACTCCTATTTTTATCCTTATTTCTATTATTATTATCATTATAACTATTATTTTCAGCCTTATTCCTATTTTTATTATGTAATAACTCTTATTTTTATCCTTATTACTATTATTATTATCGTAATAACTCTTATTTTTAACCTTATAACTATTATTATTATCGTAATAACTCTTATTCTTGTCCTTATTCCTATTTTATCATCGTATTAATCTTACTTTTATCCTTATTACTGTTATTATTATCGCAATAACTCTTATTTTTGTCCTTATTCCTATTTTATCATCGTATTAACTCTTACTTTTATCCTTATTACTATTATTATTATCGTAATAACTCTTATTTTTATCCTTATTACTATTATTATTATGATTATAACTATTACTTTCAGCCATATTCCTATTTTTATTATGTAATAACTCTTTTTTGTATCCTTATTTCCATTATTATTATCGTAATAACTCTTATTTTTATCCTTATAACTATTATTAATATCGTAATAACTCTTATTTTTGTCCTTATTCCTATTTTATCATCGTATTAACTCTTACTTTTATCCTTATCACTATTATTCTTGTCCTTATTCCTATTTTATCATCGTATTAATCTTACTTTTATCCTTATTACTATTATTATTATCGCAATAACTCTTATTTTTATCCTTATTTCTATTATTATTATCATTATAACCATTATTTTCAGCCTTATTCCTATTTTTATTATGTAATAACTCCAATTTTTATCATTATTACTATTATTATTATCGTAATAACTCTTATTTTTATGCTTATTTCTGTTATTATTATCATTCTAACTATTACTTTCAGCCATAATCCTATTTTTATTATGTAATAACTCTTATTTTTATCCTTATTTCTATTATTATTATCGTAATAACTCTTATATTTATCCTTATAACTATTATTATTATCGTAATAACTCTTATTTTTATCCTTATAACTATTATTATTATCGTAATAACTCTTATTCTTGTCCTTATTCCTATTTTATCATCGTATTAACTCTTACTTTTATCCTTATTACTATTATTATTATCGTAATAACTCCTATTTTTATCCTTATTTCTATTATTATTATCATTATAACTAATATTTTCAGCCTTATTCCTATTTTTATTATGTAATATCTCTTATTTTTATCCTTATTACTATTATTATTATCGTAATAACTCTTATTTTTATCCTTATAACTATTATTATTATCGTAATAACTCTTATTCTTGTCCTTATTCCTATTTTATCATCGTATTAAGTCTTACTTTTATCCTTATTACTATTATTATTATCGCAATAACTCTTATTTTTATCCTTATTTCTATTATTATTATCATTATAACCATTATTTTCAGCCTTATTCCTATTTTTATTATGTAATAACTCCTATTTTTATCATTATTACTATTATTATTATCGTAATAACTCTTATTTTTATGCTTATTTCTGTTATTATTATCATTCTAACTATTACTTTCAGCCATAATCCTATTTTTATTATGTAATAACTCTTATTTTTATCCTTATTTCTATTATTATTATCGTAATAACTCTTATTTTTACCCTTATAACTATTATTATTATCGTAATAACTCATATTTTTGTCCTTATTCCTATTTTATCATCGTATTTACTCTTACTCTTATCCTTATTTCTATTATTATAATCGTAGTAACTCTTATTTTTATCCTTATAACTATTATTATTATCGTAATAACTCTTATTTTTGTCCTTATTCCTATTTTATCATCGTATTTACTCTTACTCTTATCCTTATTTCTATTATTATAATCGTAGTAACTCTTATTTTTATCCTTATAACTATTATTATTATCGTAATAACTCTTATTTTTGTCCTTATTCCTATTTTATCATCGTATTTACTCTTACTCTTATCGTTATTTCTATTATTATAATCGTAGTAACTCTTATTTTTATCCTTATAACTATTATTATTATCGTAATAACTCTTATTTTTATCCTTATAACTATTATTATTATCGTAATAACTCTTATTCTTGTCCTTATTCCTATTTTATCATCGTATTAACTCTTACTTTTATCCTTATTACTATTATTATTATCGTAATAACTCCTATTTTTATCCTTATTTCTATTATTATTATCATTATAACTATTATTTTCAGCCTTATTCCTATTTTTATTATGTAATAACTCTTATTTTTATCCTTATTACTATTATTATTATCATAATAACTCTTATTTTTATCCTTATAACTATTATTAATATCGTAATAACTCTTATTTTTGTCCTTATTCCTATTTTATCATCGTATTAACTCTTACTTTTATCCTTATCACTATTATTATTATCGTAATAACTATTATTCTTGTCCTTATTCCTATTTTATCATCGTATTAATCTTACTTTTATCCTTATTACTATTATTATTATCGCAATAACTCTTATTTTTATCCTTATTTCTATTATTATTATCATTATAACCATTATTTTCAGCCTTATTCCTATTTTTATTATGTAATAACTCTTATTTTTATCCTTATTTCTATTATTATTATCGTAATAACTCTTATTTTTACCCTTATAACTATTATTATTATCGTAATAACTCTTATTCTTGTCCTTATTCCTATTTTATCATCGTATTTACTCTTACTCTTATCCTTATTTCTATTATTATAATCGTAGTAACTCTTATTTTTATCCTTATAACTATTATTATTATCGTAATAACTCTTATTTTTATCCTTATAACTATTATTATTATCGTAATAACTCTTATTCTTGTCCTTATTCCTATTTTATCATCGTATTAAGTCTTACTTTTATCCTTATTACTATTATTATTATCGCAATAACTCTTATTTTTATCCTTATTTCTATTATTATTATCATTATAACCATTATTTTCAGCCTTGTTCCTATTTTTATTATGTAATAACTCCTATTTTTATCATTATTACTATTATTATTATCGTAATAACTCTTATTTTTATGCTTATTTCTGTTATTATTATCATTCTAACTGTTACTTTCAGCCATAATCCTATTTTTATTATGTAATAACTCTTATTTTTATCCTTATTTCTATTATTATTATCGTAATAACTCTTATTTTTATCCTTATAACTATTATTATTATCGTAATAACTCTTATTCTTATCCTTATTCCTATTTTATCATCGTATTAATCTTACTTTTATCCTTATTACTATTATTATTATCGCAATAACTCTTATTTTTACCCTTATAACTATTATTATTATCGTAATAACTCATATTTTTGTCCTTATTCCTATTTTATCATCGTATTTACTCTTACTCTTATCCTTATTTCTATTATTATAATCGTAGTAACTCTTATTTTTATCCTTATAACTATTATAATTATCGTAATAACTCTTATTTTTGTCCTTATTACTATTATTATTATGATTATAACTATTACTTTCAGCCATATTCCTATTTTTATTATGTAATAACTCTTTTTTGTATCCTTATTTCCATTATTATTATCGTAATAACTCTTATTTTTATCCTTATAACTATTATTAATATCGTAATAACTCTTATTTTTGTCCTTATTCCTATTTTATCATCGTATTAACTCTTACTTTTATCCTTATCACTATTATTCTTGTCCTTATTCCTATTTTATCATCGTATTAATCTTACTTTTATCCTTATTACTATTATTATTATCGCAATAACTCTTATTTTTATCCTTATTTCTATTATTATTATCATTATAACCATTATTTTCAGCCTTATTCCTATTTTTATTATGTAATAACTCCAATTTTTATCATTATTACTATTATTATTATCGTAATAACTCTTATTTTTATGCTTATTTCTGTTATTATTATCATTCTAACTATTACTTTCAGCCATAATCCTATTTTTATTATGTAATAACTCTTATTTTTATCCTTATTTCTATTATTATTATCGTAATAACTCTTATTTTTATCCTTATAACTATTATTATTATCGTAATAACTCTTATTCTTGTTCTTGTTCCTATTTTATCATCGTATTAACTCTTACTTTTATCCTCATTACTATTATTATTATCGTAATAACTCTTATTTTTATCCTTATTACTATTATTATTATCGTAATAACTCTTATTTTTATCCTTATTCCTATTTTATCATCGTATTTACTCTTACTCTTATCCTTATTTCTATTATTATAATCGTAGTTACTCTTATTTTTATCCTTATAACTATTATTATTATCGTAATAACTCTTATTTTTGTCCTTATTCCTATTTTATCATCGTATTTACTCTTACTCTTATCGTTATTTCTATTATTATAATCGTAGTAACTCTTATTTTTATCCTTATAACTATTATTATTATCGTAATAACTCTTATTTTTATCCTTATAACTATTATTATTATCGTAATAACTCTTATTCTTGTCCTTATTCCTATTTTATCATCGTATTAAGTCTTACTTTTATCCTTATTACTATTATTATTATCGCAATAACTCTTATTTTTATCCTTATTTCTATTATTATTATCATTGTAACCATTATTTTCAGCCTTATTCCTATTTTTATTATGTAATAACTCCTATTTTTATCATTATTACTATTATTATTATCGTAATATCTCTTATTTTTATGCTCATTTCTGTTATTATTATCATTCTAACTATTACTTTCAGCCATAATCCTATTTTTTATTATGTAATAACTCTATTTTTTATCCTTATTTCTATTATTATTATCGTAATAACTCTTATTTTTTATCCTTATAACTATTATTATTATCGTAATAACTCTTATTCTTGTCCTTATTCCTATTTTATCCGTATTAACTCTTACTTTTATCCTTATTACTATTATTATTATCGTAATAACTCCTATTTTTATCCTTATTTCTATTATTATTATCATTATAACTAATATTTTCAGCCTTATTCCTATTTTTATTATGTAATAACTCTTATTTTTATCCTTATTACTATTATTATTATCGTAATAACTCTTATTTTTATCCTTATAACTATTATTATTATCGTAATAACTCTTATTCTTGTCCTTATTCCTATTTTATCATCGTATTAATCTTACTTTTATCCTTATTACTATTATTATTGTCGCAATAACTCTTATTTTTATCCTTATTTCTATTATTATTATCATTATAACCATTATTTTCAGCCTTATTCCTATTTTTATTATGTAATAACTCCTATTTTTATCCTTATTTCTATTATTATTATCATTATAACTATTATTTTCAGCCTTATTCCTATTTTTATTATGTAATAACTCTTATTTTTATCCTTATTACTATTATTATTATCGTAATAACTCTTATTTTTAACCTTATAACTATTATTATTATCGTAATAACTCTTATTCTTGTCCTTATTCCTATTTTATCATCGTATTAATCTTACTTTTATCCTTATTACTGTTATTATTATCGCAATAACTCTTATTTTTGTCCTTATTCCTATTTTATCATCGTATTAACTCTTACTTTTATCCTTATTACTATTATTATTATCGTAATAACTCTTATTTTTATCCTTATTACTATTATTATTATGATTATAACTATTACTTTCAGCCATATTCCTATTTTTATTATGTAATAACTCTTTTTTGTATCCTTATTTCCATTATTATTATCGTAATAACTCTTATTTTTATCCTTATAACTATTATTAATATCGTAATAACTCTTATTTTTGTCCTTATTCCTATTTTATCATCGTATTAACTCTTACTTTTATCCTTATCACTATTATTCTTGTCCTTATTCCTATTTTATCATCGTATTAATCTTACTTTTATCCTTATTACTATTATTATTATCGCAATAACTCTTATTTTTATCCTTATTTCTATTATTATTATCATTATAACCATTATTTTCAGCCTTATTCCTATTTTTATTATGTAATAACTCCCATTTTTATCATTATTACTATTATTATTATCGTAATAACTCTTATTTTTATGCTTATTTCTGTTATTATTATCATTCTAACTATTACTTTCAGCCATAATCCTATTTTTATTATGTAATAACTCTTATTTTTATCCTTATTTCTATTATTATTATCGTAATAACTCTTATATTTATCCTTATAACTATTATTATTATCGTAATAACTCTTATTTTTATCCTTATAACTATTATTATTATCGTAATAACTCTTATTCTTGTCCTTATTCCTATTTTATCATCGTATTAACTCTTACTTTTATCCTTATTACTATTATTATTATCGTAATAACTCCTATTTTTATCCTTATTTCTATTATTATTATCATTATAACTAATATTTTCAGCCTTATTCCTATTTTTATTATGTAATATCTCTTATTTTTATCCTTATTACTATTATTATTATCGTAATAACTCTTATTTTTATCCTTATAACTATTATTATTATCGTAATAACTCTTATTCTTGTCCTTATTCCTATTTTATCATCGTATTAAGTCTTACTTTTATCCTTATTACTATTATTATTATCGCAATAACTCTTATTTTTATCCTTATTTCTATTATTATTATCATTATAACCATTATTTTCAGCCTTATTCCTATTTTTATTATGTAATAACTCCTATTTTTATCATTATTACTATTATTATTATCGTAATAACTCTTATTTTTATGCTTATTTCTGTTATTATTATCATTCTAACTATTACTTTCAGCCATAATCCTATTTTTATTATGTAATAACTCTTATTTTTATCCTTATTTCTATTATTATTATCGTAATAACTCTTATTTTTACCCTTATAACTATTATTATTATCGTAATAACTCATATTTTTGTCCTTATTCCTATTTTATCATCGTATTTACTCTTACTCTTATCCTTATTTCTATTATTATAATCGTAGTAACTCTTATTTTTATCCTTATAACTATTATTATTATCGTAATAACTCTTATTTTTGTCCTTATTCCTATTTTATCATCGTATTTACTCTTACTCTTATCCTTATTTCTATTATTATAATCGTAGTAACTCTTATTTTTATCCTTATAACTATTATTATTATCGTAATAACTCTTATTTTTGTCCTTATTCCTATTTTATCATCGTATTTACTCTTACTCTTATCGTTATTTCTATTATTATAATCGTAGTAACTCTTATTTTTATCCTTATAACTATTATTATTATCGTAATAACTCTTATTTTTATCCTTATAACTATTATTATTATCGTAATAACTCTTATTCTTGTCCTTATTCCTATTTTATCATCGTATTAACTCTTACTTTTATCCTTATTACTATTATTATTATCGTAATAACTCCTATTTTTATCCTTATTTCTATTATTATTATCATTATAACTATTATTTTCAGCCTTATTCCTATTTTTATTATGTAATAACTCTTATTTTTATCCTTATTACTATTATTATTATCATAATAACTCTTATTTTTATCCTTATAACTATTATTAATATCGTAATAACTCTTATTTTTGTCCTTATTCCTATTTTATCATCGTATTAACTCTTACTTTTATCCTTATCACTATTATTATTATCGTAATAACTATTATTCTTGTCCTTATTCCTATTTTATCATCGTATTAATCTTACTTTTATCCTTATTACTATTATTATTATCGCAATAACTCTTATTTTTATCCTTATTTCTATTATTATTATCATTATAACCATTATTTTCAGCCTTATTCCTATTTTTATTATGTAATAACTCTTATTTTTATCCTTATTTCTATTATTATTATCGTAATAACTCTTATTTTTACCCTTATAACTATTATTATTATCGTAATAACTCTTATTCTTGTCCTTATTCCTATTTTATCATCGTATTTACTCTTACTCTTATCCTTATTTCTATTATTATAATCGTAGTAACTCTTATTTTTATCCTTATAACTATTATTATTATCGTAATAACTCTTATTTTTATCCTTATAACTATTATTATTATCGTAATAACTCTTATTCTTGTCCTTATTCCTATTTTATCATCGTATTAAGTCTTACTTTTATCCTTATTACTATTATTATTATCGCAATAACTCTTATTTTTATCCTTATTTCTATTATTATTATCATTATAACCATTATTTTCAGCCTTGTTCCTATTTTTATTATGTAATAACTCCTATTTTTATCATTATTACTATTATTATTATCGTAATAACTCTTATTTTTATGCTTATTTCTGTTATTATTATCATTCTAACTATTACTTTCAGCCATAATCCTATTTTTATTATGTAATAACTCTTATTTTTATCCTTATTTCTATTATTATTATCGTAATAACTCTTATTTTTATCCTTATAACTATTATTATTATCGTAATAACTCTTATTCTTATCCTTATTCCTATTTTATCATCGTATTAACTCTTACTTTTATCCTTATTACTATTCTTATTATCGTAATAACTCCTATTTTTATCCTTATTTCTATTATTATTATCATTATAACTAATATTTTCAGCCTTATTCCTATTTTTATTATGTAATAACTCTTATTTTTATCCTTATTATTATTATTATTATCGTAATAACTCTTATTTTTATCCTTATAACTATTATTATTATCGTAATAACTCTTATTCTTGTCCTTATTCCTATTTTATCATCGTATTAAGTCTTACTTTTATCCTTATTACTATTATTATTATCGCAATAACTCTTATTTTTATCCTTATTTCTATTATTATTATCATTGTAACCATTATTTTCAGCCTTATTCCTATTTTTATTATGTAATAACTCCTATTTTTATCATTATTACTATTATTATTATCGTAATATCTCTTATTTTTATGCTCATTTCTGTTATTATTATCATTCTAACTATTACTTTCAGCCATAATCCTATTTTTATTATGTAATAACTCTTATTTTTATCCTTATTTCTATTATTATTATCGTAATAACTCTTATTTTTATCCTTATAACTATTATTATTATCGTAATAACTCTTATTCTTGTCCTTATTCCTATTTTATCATCGTATTAACTCTTACTTTTATCCTTATTACTATTATTATTATCGTAATAACTCCTATTTTTATCCTTATTTCTATTATTATTATCATTATAACTAATATTTTCAGCCTTATTCCTATTTTTATTATGTAATAACTCTTATTTTTATCCTTATTACTATTATTATTATCGTAATAACTCTTATTTTTATCCTTATAACTATTATTATTATCGTAATAACTCTTATTCTTGTCCTTATTCCTATTTTATCATCGTATTAATCTTACTTTTATCCTTATTACTATTATTATTGTCGCAATAACTCTTATTTTTATCCTTATTTCTATTATTATTATCATTATAACCATTATTTTCAGCCTTATTCCTATTTTTATTATGTAATAACTCCTATTTTTATCCTTATTTCTATTATTATTATCATTATAACTATTATTTTCAGCCTTATTCCTATTTTTATTATGTAATAACTCTTATTTTTATCCTTATTACTATTATTATTATCGTAATAACTCTTATTTTTAACCTTATAACTATTATTATTATCGTAATAACTCTTATTCTTGTCCTTATTCCTATTTTATCATCGTATTAATCTTACTTTTATCCTTATTACTGTTATTATTATCGCAATAACTCTTATTTTTGTCCTTATTCCTATTTTATCATCGTATTAACTCTTACTTTTATCCTTATTACTATTATTATTATCGTAATAACTCTTATTTTTATCCTTATTACTATTATTATTATGATTATAACTATTACTTTCAGCCATATTCCTATTTTTATTATGTAATAACTCTTTTTTGTATCCTTATTTCCATTATTATTATCGTAATAACTCTTATTTTTATCCTTATAACTATTATTAATATCGTAATAACTCTTATTTTTGTCCTTATTCCTATTTTATCATCGTATTAACTCTTACTTTTATCCTTATCACTATTATTCTTGTCCTTATTCCTATTTTATCATCGTATTAATCTTACTTTTATCCTTATTACTATTATTATTATCGCAATAACTCTTATTTTTATCCTTATTTCTATTATTATTATCATTATAACCATTATTTTCAGCCTTATTCCTATTTTTATTATGTAATAACTCCCATTTTTATCATTATTACTATTATTATTATCGTAATAACTCTTATTTTTATGCTTATTTCTGTTATTATTATCATTCTAACTATTACTTTCAGCCATAATCCTATTTTTATTATGTAATAACTCTTATTTTTATCCTTATTTCTATTATTATTATCGTAATAACTCTTATATTTATCCTTATAACTATTATTATTATCGTAATAACTCTTATTTTTATCCTTATAACTATTATTATTATCGTAATAACTCTTATTCTTGTCCTTATTCCTATTTTATCATCGTATTAACTCTTACTTTTATCCTTATTACTATTATTATTATCGTAATAACTCCTATTTTTATCCTTATTTCTATTATTATTATCATTATAACTAATATTTTCAGCCTTATTCCTATTTTTATTATGTAATATCTCTTATTTTTATCCTTATTACTATTATTATTATCGTAATAACTCTTATTTTTATCCTTATAACTATTATTATTATCGTAATAACTCTTATTCTTGTCCTTATTCCTATTTTATCATCGTATTAAGTCTTACTTTTATCCTTATTACTATTATTATTATCGCAATAACTCTTATTTTTATCCTTATTTCTATTATTATTATCATTATAACCATTATTTTCAGCCTTATTCCTATTTTTATTATGTAATAACTCCTATTTTTATCATTATTACTATTATTATTATCGTAATAACTCTTATTTTTATGCTTATTTCTGTTATTATTATCATTCTAACTATTACTTTCAGCCATAATCCTATTTTTATTATGTAATAACTCTTATTTTTATCCTTATTTCTATTATTATTATCGTAATAACTCTTATTTTTACCCTTATAACTATTATTATTATCGTAATAACTCATATTTTTGTCCTTATTCCTATTTTATCATCGTATTTACTCTTACTCTTATCCTTATTTCTATTATTATAATCGTAGTAACTCTTATTTTTATCCTTATAACTATTATTATTATCGTAATAACTCTTATTTTTGTCCTTATTCCTATTTTATCATCGTATTTACTCTTACTCTTATCCTTATTTCTATTATTATAATCGTAGTAACTCTTATTTTTATCCTTATAACTATTATTATTATCGTAATAACTCTTATTTTTGTCCTTATTCCTATTTTATCATCGTATTTACTCTTACTCTTATCGTTATTTCTATTATTATAATCGTAGTAACTCTTATTTTTATCCTTATAACTATTATTATTATCGTAATAACTCTTATTTTTATCCTTATAACTATTATTATTATCGTAATAACTCTTATTCTTGTCCTTATTCCTATTTTATCATCGTATTAACTCTTACTTTTATCCTTATTACTATTATTATTATCGTAATAACTCCTATTTTTATCCTTATTTCTATTATTATTATCATTATAACTATTATTTTCAGCCTTATTCCTATTTTTATTATGTAATAACTCTTATTTTTATCCTTATTACTATTATTATTATCATAATAACTCTTATTTTTATCCTTATAACTATTATTAATATCGTAATAACTCTTATTTTTGTCCTTATTCCTATTTTATCATCGTATTAACTCTTACTTTTATCCTTATCACTATTATTATTATCGTAATAACTATTATTCTTGTCCTTATTCCTATTTTATCATCGTATTAATCTTACTTTTATCCTTATTACTATTATTATTATCGCAATAACTCTTATTTTTATTCTTATTTCTATTATTATTATCATTATAACCATTATTTTCAGCCTTATTCCTATTTTTATTATGTAATAACTCTTATTTTTATCCTTATTTCTATTATTATTATCGTAATAACTCTTATTTTTACCCTTATAACTATTATTATTATCGTAATAACTCTTATTCTTGTCCTTATTCCTATTTTATCATCGTATTTACTCTTACTCTTATCGTTATTTCTATTATTATAATCGTAGTAACTCTTATTTTTATCCTTATAACTATTATTATTATCGTAATAACTCTTATTTTTATCCTTATAACTATTATTATTATCGTAATAACTCTTATTCTTGTCCTTATTCCTATTTTATCATCGTATTAACTCTTACTTTTATCCTTATTACTATTATTATTATCGTAATAACTCCTATTTTTATCCTTATTTCTATTATTATTATCATTATAACTATTATTTTCAGCCTTATTCCTATTTTTATTATGTAATAACTCTTATTTTTATCCTTATTACTATTATTATTATCATAATAACTCTTATTTTTATCCTTATAACTATTATTAATATCGTAATAACTCTTATTTTTGTCCTTATTCCTATTTTATCATCGTATTAACTCTTACTTTTATCCTTATCACTATTATTATTATCGTAATAACTATTATTCTTGTCCTTATTCCTATTTTATCATCGTATTAATCTTACTTTTATCCTTATTACTATTATTATTATCGCAATAACTCTTATTTTTATCCTTATTTCTATTATTATTATCATTATAACCATTATTTTCAGCCTTATTCCTATTTTTATTATGTAATAACTCTTATTTTTATCCTTATTTCTATTATTATTATCGTAATAACTCTTATTTTTACCCTTATAACTATTATTATTATCGTAATAACTCTTATTCTTGTCCTTATTCCTATTTTATCATCGTATTTACTCTTACTCTTATCCTTATTTCTATTATTATAATCGTAGTAACTCTTATTTTTATCCTTATAACTATTATTATTATCGTAATAACTCTTATTTTTATCCTTATAACTATTATTATTATCGTAATAACTCTTATTCTTGTCCTTATTCCTATTTTATCATCGTATTAAGTCTTACTTTTATCCTTATTACTATTATTATTATCGCAATAACTCTTATTTTTATCCTTATTTCTATTATTATTATCATTATAACCATTATTTTCAGCCTTGTTCCTATTTTTATTATGTAATAACTCCTATTTTTATCATTATTACTATTATTATTATCGTAATAACTCTTATTTTTATGCTTATTTCTGTTATTATTATCATTCTAACTATTACTTTCAGCCATAATCCTATTTTTATTATGTAATAACTCTTATTTTTATCCTTATTTCTATTATTATTATCGTAATAACTCTTATTTTTATCCTTATAACTATTATTATTATCGTAATAACTCTTATTCTTATCCTTATTCCTATTTTATCATCGTATTAACTCTTACTTTTATCCTTATTACTATTCTTATTATCGTAATAACTCCTATTTTTATCCTTATTTCTATTATTATTATCATTATAACTAATATTTTCAGCCTTATTCCTATTTTTATTATGTAATAACTCTTATTTTTATCCTTATTACTATTATTATTATCGTAATAACTCTTATTTTTATCCTTATAACTATTATTATTATCGTAATAACTCTTATTCTTGTCCTTATTCCTATTTTATCATCGTATTAATCTTACTTTTATCCTTATTACTATTATTATTATCGCAATAACTCTTATTTTTATCCTTATTTCTATTATTATTATCATTATAACCATTATTTTCAGCCTTATTCCTATTTTTATTATGTAATAACTCTTATTTTTATCATTATTACTATTATTATTATCGTAATAACTCTTATTTTTGTCCTTATTCCTATTTTATCATCGTATTAACTCTTACTTTTATCCTTATTACTATTATTATTATCGTAATAACTCCTATTTTTATCCTTATTTCTATTATTATTATCATTATAACTAATATTTTCAGCCATATTCCTATTTTTATTATGTAATAACTCTTTTTTGTATCCTTATTTCCATTATTATTATCGTAATAACTCTTATTTTTATCCTTATAACTATTATTAATATCGTAATAACTCTTATTTTTGTCCTTATTCCTATTTTATCATCGTATTAACTCTTACTTTTATCCTTATCACTATTATTATTATCGCAATAACTCATATTTTTATCCTTATTTCTATTATTATTATCATTATAACTATTACTTTCAGCCATAATCCTATTTTTATTATGTAATAACTCTTATTTTTATCCTTATTTCTATTATTATTATCGTAATAACTCTTATTTTTACCCTTATAACTATTATTATTATCGTAATAACTCATATTTTTGTCCTTATTCCTATTTTATCATCGTATTTACTCTTACTCTTATCCTTATTTCTATTATTATAATCGTAGTAACTCTTATTTTTATCCTTATAACTATTATTATTATCGTAATAACTCTTATTCTTGTCCTTATTCCTATTTTATCATCGTATTAACTCTTACTTTTATCCTTATTACTATTATTATTATCGTAATAACTCCTATTTTTATCCTTATTTCTATTATTATTATCATTATAACTAATATTTTCAGCCTTATTCCTATTTTTATTATGTAATAACTCTTATTTTTATCCTTATTACTATTATTATTATCGTAATAACTCTTATTTTTATCCTTATAACTATTATTATTATCGTAATAACTCTTATTCTTGTCCTTATTCCTATTTTATCATCGTATTAATCTTACTTTTATCCTTATTACTATTATTATTATCGCAATAACTCTTATTTTTATCCTTATTTCTATTATTATTATCATTATAACCATTATTTTCAGCCATATTCCTATTTTTATTATGTAATAACTCTTTTTTGTATCCTTATTTCCATTATTATTATCGTAATAACTCTTATTTTTATCCTTATAACTATTATTAATATCGTAATAACTCTTATTTTTGTCCTTATTCCTATTTTATCATCGTATTAACTCTTACTTTTATCCTTATCACTATTATTATTATCGTAATAACTATTATTCTTGTCCTTATTCCTATTTTATCATCGTATTAATCTCACTTTTATCCTTATTACTATTATTATTATCGCAATAACTCTTATTTTTATCCTTATTTCTATTATTATTATCATTATAACTATTACTTTCAGCCATAATCCTATTTTTATTATGTAATAACTCTTATTTTTATCCTTATTTCTATTATTATTATCGTAATAACTCTTATTTTTACCCTTATAACTATTATTATTATCGTAATAACTCATATTTTTGTCCTTATGCCTATTTTATCATCGTATTTACTCTTACTCTTATCCTTATTTCTATTATTATAATCGTAGTAACTCTTATTTTTATCCTTATACTATTATTATTATCGTAATAACTCTTATTTTTGTCCTTATTCCTATTTTATCATCGTATTTACTCTTACTCTTATCGTTATTTCTATTATTATAATCGTAGTAACTCTTATTTTTATCCTTATAACTATTATTATTATCGTAATAACTCTTATTTTTATCCTTATAACTATTATTATTATCGTAATAACTCTTATTCTTGTCCTTATTCCTATTTTATCATCGTATTAACTCTTACTTTTATCCTTATTACTATTATTATTATCGTAATAACTCCTATTTTTATCCTTATTTCTATTATTATTATCATTATAACTATTATTTTCAGCCTTATTCCTATTTTTATTAT
Organism: Megachile willughbiella; assembly: GCA_945859595.2. Lineage (NCBI taxonomy): Eukaryota > Metazoa > Arthropoda > Insecta > Hymenoptera > Megachilidae > Megachile > Megachile willughbiella. The sequence continues at coordinate 85,072 of CAMAOD020000199.1, read as the reverse complement.
GTAATAACTCTTATTTTTATCCTTATTACTATTATTATTATCATAATAACTCTTATTTTTATCCTTATAACTATTATTAATATCGTAATAACTCTTATTTTTGTCCTTATTCCTATTTTATCATCGTATTAACTCTTACTTTTATCCTTATCACTATTATTATTATCGTAATAACTATTATTCTTGTCCTTATTCCTATTTTATCATCGTATTAATCTTACTTTTATCCTTATTACTATTATTATTATCGCAATAACTCTTATTTTTATCCTTATTTCTATTATTATTATCATTATAACCATTATTTTCAGCCTTATTCCTATTTTTATTATGTAATAACTCTTATTTTTATCCTTATTTCTATTATTATTATCGTAATAACTCTTATTTTTACCCTTATAACTATTATTATTATCGTAATAACTCTTATTCTTGTCCTTATTCCTATTTTATCATCGTATTTACTCTTACTCTTATCCTTATTTCTATTATTATAATCGTAGTAACTCTTATTTTTATCCTTATAACTATTATTATTATCGTAATAACTCTTATTTTTATCCTTATAACTATTATTATTATCGTAATAACTCTTATTCTTGTCCTTATTCCTATTTTATCATCGTATTAAGTCTTACTTTTATCCTTATTACTATTATTATTATCGCAATAACTCTTATTTTTATCCTTATTTCTATTATTATTATCATTATAACCATTATTTTCAGCCTTGTTCCTATTTTTATTATGTAATAACTCCTATTTTTATCATTATTACTATTATTATTATCGTAATAACTCTTATTTTTATGCTTATTTCTGTTATTATTATCATTCTAACTATTACTTTCAGCCATAATCCTATTTTTATTATGTAATAACTCTTATTTTTATCCTTATTTCTATTATTATTATCGTAATAACTCTTATTTTTATCCTTATAACTATTATTATTATCGTAATAACTCTTATTCTTATCCTTATTCCTATTTTATCATCGTATTAACTCTTACTTTTATCCTTATTACTATTCTTATTATCGTAATAACTCCTATTTTTATCCTTATTTCTATTATTATTATCATTATAACTAATATTTTCAGCCTTATTCCTATTTTTATTATGTAATAACTCTTATTTTTATCCTTATTACTATTATTATTATCGTAATAACTCTTATTTTTATCCTTATAACTATTATTATTATCGTAATAACTCTTATTCTTGTCCTTATTCCTATTTTATCATCGTATTAATCTTACTTTTATCCTTATTACTATTATTATTATCGCAATAACTCTTATTTTTATCCTTATTTCTATTATTATTATCATTATAACCATTATTTTCAGCCTTATTCCTATTTTTATTATGTAATAACTCTTATTTTTATCATTATTACTATTATTATTATCGTAATAACTCTTATTTTTGTCCTTATTCCTATTTTATCATCGTATTAACTCTTACTTTTATCCTTATTACTATTATTATTATCGTAATAACTCCTATTTTTATCCTTATTTCTATTATTATTATCATTATAACTAATATTTTCAGCCATATTCCTATTTTTATTATGTAATAACTCTTTTTTGTATCCTTATTTCCATTATTATTATCGTAATAACTCTTATTTTTATCCTTATAACTATTATTAATATCGTAATAACTCTTATTTTTGTCCTTATTCCTATTTTATCATCGTATTAACTCTTACTTTTATCCTTATCACTATTATTATTATCGTAATAACTATTATTCTTGTCCTTATTCCTATTTTATCATCGTATTAATCTCACTTTTATCCTTATTACTATTATTATTATCGCAATAACTCATATTTTTATCCTTATTTCTATTATTATTATCATTATAACTATTACTTTCAGCCATAATCCTATTTTTATTATGTAATAACTCTTATTTTTATCCTTATTTCTATTATTATTATCGTAATAACTCTTATTTTTACCCTTATAACTATTATTATTATCGTAATAACTCATATTTTTGTCCTTATTCCTATTTTATCATCGTATTTACTCTTACTCTTATCCTTATTTCTATTATTATAATCGTAGTAACTCTTATTTTTATCCTTATAACTATTATTATTATCGTAATAACTCTTATTCTTGTCCTTATTCCTATTTTATCATCGTATTAACTCTTACTTTTATCCTTATTACTATTATTATTATCGTAATAACTCCTATTTTTATCCTTATTTCTATTATTATTATCATTATAACTAATATTTTCAGCCTTATTCCTATTTTTATTATGTAATAACTCTTATTTTTATCCTTATTACTATTATTATTATCGTAATAACTCTTATTTTTATCCTTATAACTATTATTATTATCGTAATAACTCTTATTCTTGTCCTTATTCCTATTTTATCATCGTATTAATCTTACTTTTATCCTTATTACTATTATTATTATCGCAATAACTCTTATTTTTATCCTTATTTCTATTATTATTATCATTATAACCATTATTTTCAGCCTTATTCCTATTTTTATTATGTAATAACTCTTATTTTTATCATTATTACTATTATTATTATCGTAATAACTCTTATTTTTGTCCTTATTCCTATTTTATCATCGTATTAACTCTTACTTTTATCCTTATTACTATTATTATTATCGTAATAACTCTTATTTTTATCCTTATTACTATTATTATTATGATTATAACTATTACTTTCAGCCATATTCCTATTTTTATTATGTAATAACTCTTTTTTGTATCCTTATTTCCATTATTATTATCGTAATAACTCTTATTTTTATCCTTATAACTATTATTAATATCGTAATAACTCTTATTTTTGTCCTTATTCCTATTTTATCATCGTATTAACTCTTACTTTTATCCTTATCACTATTATTATTATCGTAATAACTATTATTCTTGTCCTTATTCCTATTTTATCATCGTATTAATCTCACTTTTATCCTTATTACTATTATTATTATCGCAATAACTCTTATTTTTATCCTTATTTCTATTATTATTATCGTAATAACTCTTATTTTTACCCTTATAACTATTATTATTATCGTAATAACTCATATTTTTGTCCTTATGCCTATTTTATCATCGTATTTACTCTTACTCTTATCCTTATTTCTATTATTATAATCGTAGTAACTCTTATTTTTATCCTTATACTATTATTATTATCGTAATAACTCTTATTTTTGTCCTTATTCCTATTTTATCATCGTATTTACTCTTACTCTTATCGTTATTTCTATTATTATAATCGTAGTAACTCTTATTTTTATCCTTATAACTATTATTATTATCGTAATAACTCTTATTTTTATCCTTATAACTATTATTATTATCGTAATAACTCTTATTCTTGTCCTTATTCCTATTTTATCATCGTATTAACTCTTACTTTTATCCTTATTACTATTATTATTATCGTAATAACTCCTATTTTTATCCTTATTTCTATTATTATTATCATTATAACTATTATTTTCAGCCTTATTCCTATTTTTATTATGTAATAACTCTTATTTTTATCCTTATTACTATTATTATTATCATAATAACTCTTATTTTTATCCTTATAACTATTATTAATATCGTAATAACTCTTATTTTTGTCCTTATTCCTATTTTATCATCGTATTAACTCTTACTTTTATCCTTATCACTATTATTATTATCGTAATAACTATTATTCTTGTCCTTATTCCTATTTTATCATCGTATTAATCTTACTTTTATCCTTATTACTATTATTATTATCGCAATAACTCTTATTTTTATCCTTATTTCTATTATTATTATCATTATAACCATTATTTTCAGCCTTATTCCTATTTTTATTATGTAATAACTCTTATTTTTATCCTTATTTCTATTATTATTATCGTAATAACTCTTATTTTTACCCTTATAACTATTATTATTATCGTAATAACTCTTATTCTTGTCCTTATTCCTATTTTATCATCGTATTTACTCTTACTCTTATCCTTATTTCTATTATTATAATCGTAGTAACTCTTATTTTTATCCTTATAACTATTATTATTATCGTAATAACTCTTATTTTTATCCTTATAACTATTATTATTATCGTAATAACTCTTATTCTTGTCCTTATTCCTATTTTATCATCGTATTAAGTCTTACTTTTATCCTTATTACTATTATTATTATCGCAATAACTCTTATTTTTGTCCTTATTCCTATTTTATCATCGTATTAACTCTTACTTTTATCCTTATTACTATTATTATTATCGTAATAACTCTTATTTTTATCCTTATTACTATTATTATTATGATTATAACTATTACTTTCAGCCATATTCCTATTTTTATTATGTAATAACTCTTTTTTGTATCCTTATTTCCATTATTATTATCGTAATAACTCTTATTTTTATCCTTATAACTATTATTAATATCGTAATAACTCTTATTTTTGTCCTTATTCCTATTTTATCATCGTATTAACTCTTACTTTTATCCTTATCACTATTATTCTTGTCCTTATTCCTATTTTATCATCGTATTAATCTTACTTTTATCCTTATTACTATTATTATTATCGCAATAACTCTTATTTTTATCCTTATTTCTATTATTATTATCATTATAACCATTATTTTCAGCCTTATTCCTATTTTTATTATGTAATAACTCCCATTTTTATCATTATTACTATTATTATTATCGTAATAACTCTTATTTTTATGCTTATTTCTGTTATTATTATCATTCTAACTATTACTTTCAGCCATAATCCTATTTTTATTATGTAATAACTCTTATTTTTATCCTTATTTCTATTATTATTATCGTAATAACTCTTATATTTATCCTTATAACTATTATTATTATCGTAATAACTCTTATTTTTATCCTTATAACTATTATTATTATCGTAATAACTCTTATTCTTGTCCTTATTCCTATTTTATCATCGTATTAACTCTTACTTTTATCCTTATTACTATTATTATTATCGTAATAACTCCTATTTTTATCCTTATTTCTATTATTATTATCATTATAACTAATATTTTCAGCCTTATTCCTATTTTTATTATGTAATATCTCTTATTTTTATCCTTATTACTATTATTATTATCGTAATAACTCTTATTTTTATCCTTATAACTATTATTATTATCGTAATAACTCTTATTCTTGTCCTTATTCCTATTTTATCATCGTATTAAGTCTTACTTTTATCCTTATTACTATTATTATTATCGCAATAACTCTTATTTTTATCCTTATTTCTATTATTATTATCATTATAACCATTATTTTCAGCCTTATTCCTATTTTTATTATGTAATAACTCCTATTTTTATCATTATTACTATTATTATTATCGTAATAACTCTTATTTTTATGCTTATTTCTGTTATTATTATCATTCTAACTATTACTTTCAGCCATAATCCTATTTTTATTATGTAATAACTCTTATTTTTATCCTTATTTCTATTATTATTATCGTAATAACTCTTATTTTTACCCTTATAACTATTATTATTATCGTAATAACTCATATTTTTGTCCTTATTCCTATTTTATCATCGTATTTACTCTTACTCTTATCCTTATTTCTATTATTATAATCGTAGTAACTCTTATTTTTATCCTTATAACTATTATTATTATCGTAATAACTCTTATTTTTGTCCTTATTCCTATTTTATCATCGTATTTACTCTTACTCTTATCCTTATTTCTATTATTATAATCGTAGTAACTCTTATTTTTATCCTTATAACTATTATTATTATCGTAATAACTCTTATTTTTGTCCTTATTCCTATTTTATCATCGTATTTACTCTTACTCTTATCGTTATTTCTATTATTATAATCGTAGTAACTCTTATTTTTATCCTTATAACTATTATTATTATCGTAATAACTCTTATTTTTATCCTTATAACTATTATTATTATCGTAATAACTCTTATTCTTGTCCTTATTCCTATTTTATCATCGTATTAACTCTTACTTTTATCCTTATTACTATTATTATTATCGTAATAACTCCTATTTTTATCCTTATTTCTATTATTATTATCATTATAACTATTATTTTCAGCCTTATTCCTATTTTTATTATGTAATAACTCTTATTTTTATCCTTATTACTATTATTATTATCATAATAACTCTTATTTTTATCCTTATAACTATTATTAATATCGTAATAACTCTTATTTTTGTCCTTATTCCTATTTTATCATCGTATTAACTCTTACTTTTATCCTTATCACTATTATTATTATCGTAATAACTATTATTCTTGTCCTTATTCCTATTTTATCATCGTATTAATCTTACTTTTATCCTTATTACTATTATTATTATCGCAATAACTCTTATTTTTATCCTTATTTCTATTATTATTATCATTATAACCATTATTTTCAGCCTTATTCCTATTTTTATTATGTAATAACTCTTATTTTTATCCTTATTTCTATTATTATTATCGTAATAACTCTTATTTTTACCCTTATAACTATTATTATTATCGTAATAACTCTTATTCTTGTCCTTATTCCTATTTTATCATCGTATTTACTCTTACTCTTATCCTTATTTCTATTATTATAATCGTAGTAACTCTTATTTTTATCCTTATAACTATTATTATTATCGTAATAACTCTTATTTTTATCCTTATAACTATTATTATTATCGTAATAACTCTTATTCTTGTCCTTATTCCTATTTTATCATCGTATTAAGTCTTACTTTTATCCTTATTACTATTATTATTATCGCAATAACTCTTATTTTTATCCTTATTTCTATTATTATTATCATTATAACCATTATTTTCAGCCTTGTTCCTATTTTTATTATGTAATAACTCCTATTTTTATCATTATTACTATTATTATTATCGTAATAACTCTTATTTTTATGCTTATTTCTGTTATTATTATCATTCTAACTATTACTTTCAGCCATAATCCTATTTTTATTATGTAATAACTCTTATTTTTATCCTTATTTCTATTATTATTATCGTAATAACTCTTATTTTTATCCTTATAACTATTATTATTATCGTAATAACTCTTATTCTTATCCTTATTCCTATTTTATCATCGTATTAACTCTTACTTTTATCCTTATTACTATTCTTATTATCGTAATAACTCCTATTTTTATCCTTATTTCTATTATTATTATCATTATAACTAATATTTTCAGCCTTATTCCTATTTTTATTATGTAATAACTCTTATTTTTATCCTTATTACTATTATTATTATCGTAATAACTCTTATTTTTATCCTTATAACTATTATTATTATCGTAATAACTCTTATTCTTGTCCTTATTCCTATTTTATCATCGTATTAATCTTACTTTTATCCTTATTACTATTATTATTATCGCAATAACTCTTATTTTTATCCTTATTTCTATTATTATTATCATTATAACCATTATTTTCAGCCTTATTCCTATTTTTATTATGTAATAACTCTTATTTTTATCATTATTACTATTATTATTATCGTAATAACTCTTATTTTTGTCCTTATTCCTATTTTATCATCGTATTAACTCTTACTTTTATCCTTATTACTATTATTATTATCGTAATAACTCCTATTTTTATCCTTATTTCTATTATTATTATCATTATAACTAATATTTTCAGCCATATTCCTATTTTTATTATGTAATAACTCTTTTTTGTATCCTTATTTCCATTATTATTATCGTAATAACTCTTATTTTTATCCTTATAACTATTATTAATATCGTAATAACTCTTATTTTTGTCCTTATTCCTATTTTATCATCGTATTAACTCTTACTTTTATCCTTATCACTATTATTATTATCGTAATAACTATTATTCTTGTCCTTATTCCTATTTTATCATCGTATTAATCTCACTTTTATCCTTATTACTATTATTATTATCGCAATAACTCATATTTTTATCCTTATTTCTATTATTATTATCATTATAACTATTACTTTCAGCCATAATCCTATTTTTATTATGTAATAACTCTTATTTTTATCCTTATTTCTATTATTATTATCGTAATAACTCTTATTTTTACCCTTATAACTATTATTATTATCGTAATAACTCATATTTTTGTCCTTATTCCTATTTTATCATCGTATTTACTCTTACTCTTATCCTTATTTCTATTATTATAATCGTAGTAACTCTTATTTTTATCCTTATAACTATTATTATTATCGTAATAACTCTTATTCTTGTCCTTATTCCTATTTTATCATCGTATTAACTCTTACTTTTATCCTTATTACTATTATTATTATCGTAATAACTCCTATTTTTATCCTTATTTCTATTATTATTATCATTATAACTAATATTTTCAGCCTTATTCCTATTTTTATTATGTAATAACTCTTATTTTTATCCTTATTACTATTATTATTATCGTAATAACTCTTATTTTTATCCTTATAACTATTATTATTATCGTAATAACTCTTATTCTTGTCCTTATTCCTATTTTATCATCGTATTAATCTTACTTTTATCCTTATTACTATTATTATTATCGCAATAACTCTTATTTTTATCCTTATTTCTATTATTATTATCATTATAACCATTATTTTCAGCCTTATTCCTATTTTTATTATGTAATAACTCTTATTTTTATCATTATTACTATTATTATTATCGTAATAACTCTTATTTTTGTCCTTATTCCTATTTTATCATCGTATTAACTCTTACTTTTATCCTTATTACTATTATTATTATCGTAATAACTCTTATTTTTATCCTTATTACTATTATTATTATGATTATAACTATTACTTTCAGCCATATTCCTATTTTTATTATGTAATAACTCTTTTTTGTATCCTTATTTCCATTATTATTATCGTAATAACTCTTATTTTTATCCTTATAACTATTATTAATATCGTAATAACTCTTATTTTTGTCCTTATTCCTATTTTATCATCGTATTAACTCTTACTTTTATCCTTATCACTATTATTATTATCGTAATAACTATTATTCTTGTCCTTATTCCTATTTTATCATCGTATTAATCTCACTTTTATCCTTATTACTATTATTATTATCGCAATAACTCTTATTTTTATCCTTATTTCTATTATTATTATCATTATAACTATTACTTTCAGCCATAATCCTATTTTTATTATGTAATAACTCTTATTTTTATCCTTATTTCTATTATTATTATCGTAATAACTCTTATTTTTACCCTTATAACTATTATTATTATCGTAATAACTCATATTTTTGTCCTTATGCCTATTTTATCATCGTATTTACTCTTACTCTTATCCTTATTTCTATTATTATAATCGTAGTAACTCTTATTTTTATCCTTATACTATTATTATTATCGTAATAACTCTTATTTTTGTCCTTATTCCTATTTTATCATCGTATTTACTCTTACTCTTATCGTTATTTCTATTATTATAATCGTAGTAACTCTTATTTTTATCCTTATAACTATTATTATTATCGTAATAACTCTTATTTTTATCCTTATAACTATTATTATTATCGTAATAACTCTTATTCTTGTCCTTATTCCTATTTTATCATCGTATTAACTCTTACTTTTATCCTTATTACTATTATTATTATCGTAATAACTCCTATTTTTATCCTTATTTCTATTATTATTATCATTATAACTATTATTTTCAGCCTTATTCCTATTTTTATTATGTAATAACTCTTATTTTTATCCTTATTACTATTATTATTATCATAATAACTCTTATTTTTATCCTTATAACTATTATTAATATCGTAATAACTCTTATTTTTGTCCTTATTCCTATTTTATCATCGTATTAACTCTTACTTTTATCCTTATCACTATTATTATTATCGTAATAACTATTATTCTTGTCCTTATTCCTATTTTATCATCGTATTAATCTTACTTTTATCCTTATTACTATTATTATTATCGCAATAACTCTTATTTTTATCCTTATTTCTATTATTATTATCATTATAACCATTATTTTCAGCCTTATTCCTATTTTTATTATGTAATAACTCTTATTTTTATCCTTATTTCTATTATTATTATCGTAATAACTCTTATTTTTACCCTTATAACTATTATTATTATCGTAATAACTCTTATTCTTGTCCTTATTCCTATTTTATCATCGTATTTACTCTTACTCTTATCCTTATTTCTATTATTATAATCGTAGTAACTCTTATTTTTATCCTTATAACTGTTATTATTATCGTAATAACTCTTATTTTTATCCTTATAACTATTATTATTATCGTAATAACTCTTATTCTTGTCCTTATTCCTATTTTATCATCGTATTAAGTCTTACTTTTATCCTTATTACTATTATTATTATCGCAATAACTCTTATTTTTATCCTTATTTCTATTATTATTATCATTATAACCATTATTTTCAGCCTTGTTCCTATTTTTATTATGTAATAACTCCTATTTTTATCATTATTACTATTATTATTATCGTAATAACTCTTATTTTTATGCTTATTTCTGTTATTATTATCATTCTAACTATTACTTTCAGCCATAATCCTATTTTTATTATGTAATAACTCTTATTTTTATCCTTATTTCTATTATTATTATCGTAATAACTCTTATTTTTATCCTTATAACTATTATTATTATCGTAATAACTCTTATTCTTATCCTTATTCCTATTTTATCATCGTATTAACTCTTACTTTTATCCTTATTACTATTCTTATTATCGTAATAACTCCTATTTTTATCCTTATTTCTATTATTATTATCATTATAACTAATATTTTCAGCCTTATTCCTATTTTTATTATGTAATAACTCTTATTTTTATCCTTATTACTATTATTATTATCGTAATAACTCTTATTTTTATCCTTATAACTATTATTATTATCGTAATAACTCTTATTCTTGTCCTTATTCCTATTTTATCATCGTATTAATCTTACTTTTATCCTTATTACTATTATTATTATCGCAATAACTCTTATTTTTATCCTTATTTCTATTATTATTATCATTATAACCATTATTTTCAGCCTTATTCCTATTTTTATTATGTAATAACTCTTATTTTTATCATTATTACTATTATTATTATCGTAATAACTCTTATTTTTGTCCTTATTCCTATTTTATCATCGTATTAACTCTTACTTTTATCCTTATTACTATTATTATTATCGTAATAACTCCTATTTTTATCCTTATTTCTATTATTATTATCATTATAACTAATATTTTCAGCCATATTCCTATTTTTATTATGTAATAACTCTTTTTTGTATCCTTATTTCCATTATTATTATCGTAATAACTCTTATTTTTATCCTTATAACTATTATTAATATCGTAATAACTCTTATTTTTGTCCTTATTCCTATTTTATCATCGTATTAACTCTTACTTTTATCCTTATCACTATTATTATTATCGTAATAACTATTATTCTTGTCCTTATTCCTATTTTATCATCGTATTAATCTCACTTTTATCCTTATTACTATTATTATTATCGCAATAACTCTTATTTTTATCCTTATTTCTATTATTATTATCATTATAACTATTACTTTCAGCCATAATCCTATTTTTATTATGTAATAACTCTTATTTTTATCCTTATTTCTATTATTATTATCGTAATAACTCTTATTTTTACCCTTATAACTATTATTATTATCGTAATAACTCATATTTTTGTCCTTATTCCTATTTTATCATCGTATTTACTCTTACTCTTATCCTTATTTCTATTATTATAATCGTAGTAACTCTTATTTTTATCCTTATACTATTATTATTATCGTAATAACTCTTATTTTTGTCCTTATTCCTATTTTATCATCGTATTTACTCTTACTCTTATCCTTATTTCTATTATTATAATCGTAGTAACTCTTATTTTTATCCTTATAACTATTATTATTATCGTAATAACTCTTATTTTTGTCCTTATTCCTATTTTATCATCGTATTTACTCTTACTCTTATCGTTATTTCTATTATTATAATCGTAGTAACTCTTATCTTTATCCTTATAACTATTATTATTATCGTAATAACTCTTATTTTTGTCCTTATTCCTATTTTATCATCGTATTAATCTTACTTTTATCCTTATTACTATTATTATTATCGCAATAACTCTTATTTTTATCCTTATTTCCATTATTATTATCATTATAACCATTATTTTCAGCCTTATTCCTATTTTTATTATGTAATAACTCCTATTTTTATCATTATTACTATTATTAATATCGTAATAACTCTTATTTTTGTCCTTATTCCTATTTTATCATCGTATTAACTCTTACTTTTATCCTTATCACTATTATTATTATCGTAATAACTATTATTCTTGTCCTTATTCCTATTTTATCATCGTATTAATCTTACTTTTATCCTTATTACTATTATTATTATCGCAATAACTCTTATTTTTATCCTTATTTCCATTATTATTATCATTATAACCATTATTTTCAGCCTTATTCCTATTTTTATTATGTAATAACTCCTATTTTTATCATTATTACTATTATTATTATCGTAATAACTCTTATTTTTGTCCTTATTCCTATTTTATCATCGTATTAACTCTTACTTTTATCCTTATCACTATTATTATTATCGTAATAACTATTATTCTTGTCCTTATTCCTATTTTATCATCGTATTAATCTTACTTTTATCCTTATTACTATTATTATTATCGCAATAACTCTTATTTTTATCCTTATTTCTATTATTATTATCATTATAACCATTATTTTCAGCCTTATTCCTATTTTTATTATGTAATAACTCCTATTTTTATCATTATTACTATTATTATTATCGTAATAACTCTTATTTTTATGCTTATTTCTGTTATTATTATCATTCTAACTATTACTTTCAGCCATAATCCTATTTTTATTATGTAATAACTCTTATTTTTATCCTTATTTCTATTATTATTATCGTAATAACTCTTATTTTTACCCTTATAACTATTATTATTATCGTAATAACTCATATTATTGTCCTTATTCCTATTTTATCATCGTATTTACTCTTACTCTTATCCTTATTTCTATTATTATAATCGTAGTAACTCTTATTTTTATCCTTATAACTATTATTATTATCGTAATAACTCTTATTTTTGTCCTTATTCCTATTTTATCATCGTATTTACTCTTACTCTTATCGTTATTTCTATTATTATAATCGTAGTAACTCTTATTTTTATCCTTATAACTATTATTATTATCGTAATAACTCTTATTTTTATCCTTATAACTATTATTATTATCGTAATAACTCTTATTCTTGTCCTTATTCCTATTTTATCATCGTATTAAGTCTTACTTTTATCCTTATTACTATTATTATTATCGCAATAACTCTTATTTTTATCCTTATTTCTATTATTATTATCATTATAACCATTATTTTCAGCCTTGTTCCTATTTTTATTATGTAATAACTCCTATTTTTATCATTATTACTATTATTATTATCGTAATAACTCTTATTTTTATGCTTATTTCTGTTATTATTGTCATTCTAACTATTACTTTCAGCCATAATCCTATTTTTATTATGTAATAACTCTTATTTTTATCCTTATTTCTATTATTATTATCGTAATAACTCTTATTTTTATCCTTATAACTATTATTATAATCGTAATAACTCTTATTCTTGTCCTTATTCCTATTTTATCATCGTATTAACTCTTACTTTTATCCTTATTACTATTATTATTATCGTAATAACTCCTATTTTTATCCTTATTTCTATTATTATTATCATTATAACTAATATTTTCAGCCTTATTCCTATTTTTATTATGTAATAACTCTTATTTTTATCCTTATTACTATTATTATTATCGTAATAACTCTTATTTTTATCCTTATAACTATTATTATTATCGTAATAACTCTTATTCTTGTCCTTATTCCTATTTTATCATCGTATTAATCTTACTTTTATCCTTATTACTATTATTATTATCGCAATAACTCTTATTTTTATCCTTATTTCTATTATTATTATCATTATAACCATTATTTTCAGCCTTATTCCTATTTTTATTATGTAATAACTCTTATTTTTATCATTATTACTATTATTATTATCGTAATAACTCTTATTCTTGTCCTTATTCCTATTTTATCATCGTATTAATCTTACTTTTATCCTTATTACTATTATTATTATCGCAATAACTCTTATTTTTATCCTTATTTCTATTATTATTATCATTATAACCATTATTTTCAGCCTTATTCCTATTTTTATTATGTAATAACTCTTATTTTTATCATTATTACTATTATTATTATCGTAATAACTCTTATTTTTCTCCTTATTCCTATTTTATCATCGTATTAACTCTTACTTTTATCCTTATTACTATTATTATTATCGTAATAACTCTTATTTTTATCCTTATTACTATTATTATTATGATTATAACTATTACTTTCAGCCATATTCCTATTTTTATTATGTAATAACTCTTTTTTGTATCCTTATTTCCATTATTATTATCGTAATAACTCTTATTTTTATCCTTATAACTATTATTAATATCGTAATAACTCTTATTTTTGTCCTTATTCCTATTTTATCATCGTATTAACTCTTACTTTTATCCTTATCACTATTATTATTATCGTAATAACTATTATTCTTGTCCTTATTCCTATTTTATCATCGTATTAATCTCACTTTTATCCTTATTACTATTATTATTATCGCAATAACTCTTATTTTTATCCTTATTTCTATTATTATTATCATTATAACTATTACTTTCAGCCATAATCCTATTTTTATTATGCAATAACTCTTATTTTTATCCTTATTTCTATTATTATTATCGTAATAACTCTTATTTTTACCCTTATAACTATTATTATTATCGTAATAACTCATATTTTTGTCCTTATTCCTATTTTATCATCGTATTTACTCTTACTCTTATCCTTATTTCTATTATTATAATCGTAGTAACTCTTATTTTTATCCTTACAACTATTATTATTATCGTAATAACTCTTATTTTTGTCCTTATTCCTATTTTATCATCGTATTTACTCTTACTCTTATCCTTATTTCTATTATT
This sequence comes from Megachile willughbiella, assembly GCA_945859595.2. Classification (NCBI taxonomy): domain Eukaryota; kingdom Metazoa; phylum Arthropoda; class Insecta; order Hymenoptera; family Megachilidae; genus Megachile; species Megachile willughbiella. The sequence goes on along the minus strand of CAMAOD020000199.1, from coordinate 69,877 downwards.
ATAATCGTAGTAACTCTTATTTTTATCCTTATAACTATTATTATTATCGTAATAACTCTTATTTTTGTCCTTATTCCTATTTTATCATCGTATTTACTCTTACTCTTATCGTTATTTCTATTATTATAATCGTAGTAACTCTTATTTTTATCCTTATAACTATTATTATTATCGTAATAACTCTTATTTTTATCCTTATAACTATTATTATTATTGTAATAACTCTTATTCTTGTCCTTATTCCTATTTTATCATCGTATTAACTCTTACTTTTATCCTTATTACTATTATTATTATCGTAATAACTCCTATTTTTATCCTTATTTCTATTATTATTATCATTATAACTATTATTTTCAGCCTTATTCCTATTTTTATTATGTAATAACTCTTATTTTTATCCTCATTACTATTATTATTATCATAATAACTCTTATTTTTATCCTTATAACTATTATTAATATCGTAATAACTCTTATTTTTGTCCTTATTCCTATTTTATCATCGTATTAACTCTTACTTTTATCCTTATCACTATTATTATTATCGTAATAACTATTATTCTTGTCCTTATTCCTATTTTATCATCGTATTAATCTTACTTTTATCCTTATTACTATTATTATTATCGCAATAACTCTTATTTTTATCCTTATTTCTATTATTATTATCATTATAACCATTATTTTCAGCCTTATTCCTATTTTTATTATGTAATAACTCCTATTTTTATCATTATTACTATTATTATTATCGTAATAACTCTTATTTTTGTCCTTATTCCTATTTTATCATCGTATTAACTCTTACTTTTATCCTTATTACTATTATTATTATCGTAATAACTCTTATTTTTATCCTTATTACTATTATTATTATGATTATAACTATTACTTTCAGCCATATTCCTATTTTTATAATGTAATAACTCTTTTTTGTATCCTTATTTCCATTATTATTATCGTAATAACTCTTATTTTTATCCTTATAACTATTATTAATATCGTAATAACTCTTATTTTTGTCCTTATTCCTATTTTATCATCGTATTAACTCTTACTTTTATCCTTATCACTATTATTATTATCGTAATAACTATTATTCTTGTCCTTATTCCTATTTTATCATCGTATTAATCTTACTTTTATCCTTATTACTATTATTATTATCGCAATAACTCTTATTTTTATCCTTATTTCTATTATTATTATCATTATAACCATTATTTTCAGCCTTATTCCTATTTTTATTATGTAATAACTCTTATTTTTATCATTATTACTATTATTATTATCGTAATAACTCTTATTCTTGTCCTTATTCCTATTTTATCATCGTATTAATCTTACTTTTATCCTTATTACTATTATTATTATCGCAATAACTCTTATTTTTATCCTTATTTCTATTATTATTATCATTATAACCATTATTTTCAGCCTTATTCCTATTTTTATTATGTAATAACTCTTATTTTTATCATTATTACTATTATTATTATCGTAATAACTCTTATTTTTCTCCTTATTCCTATTTTATCATCGTATTAACTCTTACTTTTATCCTTATTACTATTATTATTATCGTAATAACTCTTATTTTTATCCTTATTACTATTATTATTATGATTATAACTATTACTTTCAGCCATATTCCTATTTTTATTATGTAATAACTCTTTTTTGTATCCTTATTTCCATTATTATTATCGTAATAACTCTTATTTTTATCCTTATAACTATTATTAATATCGTAATAACTCTTATTTTTGTCCTTATTCCTATTTTATCATCGTATTAACTCTTACTTTTATCCTTATCACTATTATTATTATCGTAATAACTATTATTCTTGTCCTTATTCCTATTTTATCATCGTATTAATCTCACTTTTATCCTTATTACTATTATTATTATCGCAATAACTCTTATTTTTATCCTTATTTCTATTATTATTATCATTATAACTATTACTTTCAGCCATAATCCTATTTTTATTATGTAATAACTCTTATTTTTATCCTTATTTCTATTATTATTATCGTAATAACTCTTATTTTTACCCTTATAACTATTATTATTATCGTAATAACTCATATTTTTGTCCTTATTCCTATTTTATCATCGTATTTACTCTTACTCTTATCCTTATTTCTATTATTATAATCGTAGTAACTCTTATTTTTATCCTTACAACTATTATTATTATCGTAATAACTCTTATTTTTGTCCTTATTCCTATTTTATCATCGTATTTACTCTTACTCTTATCCTTATTTCTATTATTATAATCGTAGTAACTCTTATTTTTATCCTTATAACTATTATTATTATCGTAATAACTCTTATTTTTGTCCTTATTCCTATTTTATCATCGTATTTACTCTTACTCTTATCGTTATTTCTATTATTATAATCGTAGTAACTCTTATTTTTATCCTTATAACTATTATTATTATCGTAATAACTCTTATTTTTATCCTTATAACTATTATTATTATTGTAATAACTCTTATTCTTGTCCTTATTCCTATTTTATCATCGTATTAACTCTTACTTTTATCCTTATTACTATTATTATTATCGTAATAACTCCTATTTTTATCCTTATTTCTATTATTATTATCATTATAACTATTATTTTCAGCCTTATTCCTATTTTTATTATGTAATAACTCTTATTTTTATCCTCATTACTATTATTATTATCATAATAACTCTTATTTTTATCCTTATAACTATTATTAATATCGTAATAACTCTTATTTTTGTCCTTATTCCTATTTTATCATCGTATTAACTCTTACTTTTATCCTTATCACTATTATTATTATCGTAATAACTATTATTCTTGTCCTTATTCCTATTTTATCATCGTATTAATCTTACTTTTATCCTTATTACTATTATTATTATCGCAATAACTCTTATTTTTATCCTTATTTCTATTATTATTATCATTATAACCATTATTTTCAGCCTTATTCCTATTTTTATTATGTAATAACTCCTATTTTTATCATTATTACTATTATTATTATCGTAATAACTCTTATTTTTGTCCTTATTCCTATTTTATCATCGTATTAACTCTTACTTTTATCCTTATTACTATTATTATTATCGTAATAACTCTTATTTTTATCCTTATTACTATTATTATTATGATTATAACTATTACTTTCAGCCATATTCCTATTTTTATAATGTAATAACTCTTTTTTGTATCCTTATTTCCATTATTATTATCGTAATAACTCTTATTTTTATCCTTATAACTATTATTAATATCGTAATAACTCTTATTTTTGTCCTTATTCCTATTTTATCATCGTATTAACTCTTACTTTTATCCTTATTACTATTATTATTATCGTAATAACTCTTATTTTTGTCCTTATTCCTATTTTATCATCGTATTAACTCTTACTTTTATCCTTATTACTATTATTATTATCGTAATAACTCTTATTTTTATCCTTATAACTATTATTATTATCGTAATAACTCTTATTCTTGTCCTTATTCCTATTTTATCATCGTATTAATCTTACTTTTATCCTTATTACTATTATTATTATCGCAATAACTCTTATTTTTATCCTTATTTCTATTATTATTATCATTATAACCATTATTTTCAGCCTTATTCCTATTTTTATTATGTAATAACTCTTATTTTTATCATTATTACTATTATTATTATCGTAATAACTCTTATTTTTGTCCTTATTCCTATTTTATCATCGTATTAACTCTTACTTTTATCCTTATTACTATTATTATTATCGTAATAACTCCTATTTTTATCCTTATTTCTATTATTATTATCATTATAACTAATATTTTCAGCCATATTCCTATTTTTATTATGTAATAACTCTTTTTTGTATCCTTATTTCCATTATTATTATCGTAATAACTCTTATTTTTATCCTTATAACTATTATTAATACCGTAATAACTCTTATTTTTGTCCTTATTCCTATTTTATCATCGTATTAACTCTTACTTTTATCCTTATCACTATTATTATTATCGTAATAACTATTATTCTTGTCCTTATTCCTATTTTATCATCGTATTAATCTCACTTTTATCCTTATTACTATTATTATTATCGCAATAACTCTTATTTTTATCCTTATTTCTATTATTATTATCATTATAACCATTATTTTCAGCCTTGTTCCTATTTTTATTATGTAATAACTCCTATTTTTATCATTATTACTATTATTATTATCGTAATAACTCTTATTTTTATGCTTATTTCTGTTATTATTATCATTCTAACTATTACTTTCAGCCATAATCCTATTTTTATTATGTAATAACTCTTATTTTTATCCTTATTTCTATTATTATTATCGTAATAACTCTTATTTTTATCCTTATAACTATTATTATTATCGTAATAACTCTTATTCTTGTCCTTATTCCTATTTTATCATCGTACTAACTTTTACTTTTATCCTTATTACTATTATTATTATCGTAATAACTCCTATTTTTATCCTTATTTCTATTATTATTATCATTATAACTAATATTTTCAGCCTTATTCCTATTTTTATTATGTAATAACTCTTATTTTTATCCTTATTACTATTATTATTATCGTAATAACTCTTATTTTTATCCTTATAACTATTATTATTATCGTAATAACTCTTATTCTTGTCCTTATTCCTATTTTATCATCGTATTAATCTTACTTTTATCCTTATTACTATTATTATTATCGCAATAACTCTTATTTTTATCCTTATTTCTATTATTATTATCATTATAACCATTATTTTCAGCCTTATTCCTATTTTTATTATGTAATAACTCCTATTTTTATCATTATTACTATTATTATTATCGTAATAACTCTTATTTTTATGCTTATTTCTGTTATTATTATCATTCTAACTATTACTTTCAGCCATAATCCTATTTTTATTATGTAATAATAACTCTTATTTTTATCCTTATTTCTATTATTATTATCGTAATAACTCTTATTTTTACCCTTATAACTATTATTATTATCGTAATAACTCTTATTCTTGTCCTTATTCCTATTTTATCATCGTATTAACTCTTACTTTTATCCTTATTACTATTATTATTATCGTAATAACTCCTATTTTTATCCTTATTTCTATTATTATTATCGTAATAACTCTTATTTTTATCCTTATAACTATTATTATTATCGTAATAACTCCTATTCTTGTCCTTATTCCTATTTTATCATCGTATTAATCTTACTTTTATCCTTATTACTATTATTATTATCGCAATAACTCTTATTTTTATCCTTATTTCTATTATTATTATCATTATAACCATTATTTTCAGCCTTATTCCTATTTTTATTATGTAATAACTCTTATTTTTATCATTATTACTATTATTATTATCGTAATAACTCTTATTTTTGTCCTTATTCCTATTTTATCATCGTATTAACTCTTACTTTTATCCTTATTACTATTATTATTATCGTAATAACTCCTATTTTTATCCTTATTTCTATTATTATTATCATTATAACTAATATTTTCAGCCATATTCCTATTTTTATTATGTAATAACTCTTTTTTGTATCCTTATTTCCATTATTATTATCGTAATAACTCTTATTTTTATCCTTATAACTATTATTAATACCGTAATAACTCTTATTTTTGTCCTTATTCCTATTTTATCATCGTATTAACTCTTACTTTTATCCTTATCACTATTATTATTATCGCAATAACTCTTATTTTTATCCTTATTTCTATTATTATTATCATTATAACTATTACTTTCAGCCATAATCGTATTTTTATTATGTAATAACTCTTATTTTTATCCTTATTTCTATTATTATTATCGTAATAACTCTTATTTTTACCCTTATAACTATTATTATTATCGTAATAACTCATATTTTTGTCCTTATTCCTATTTTATCATCGTATTTACTCTTACTCTTATCCTTATTTCTATTATTATAATCGTAGTAACTCTTATTTTTATCCTTATAACTATTATTATTATCGTAATAACTCTTATTTTTATCCTTATCACTATTATTATTATCGTAATAACTATTATTCTTGTCCTTATTCCTATTTTATCATCGTATTAATCTCACTTTTATCCTTATTACTATTATTATTATCGCAATAACTCTTATTTTTATCCTTATTTCTATTATTATTATCATTATAACCATTATTTTCAGCCTTGTTCCTATTTTTATTATGTAATAACTCCTATTTTTATCATTATTACTATTATTATTATCGTAATAAATCTTATTTTTATGCTTATTTCTGTTATTATTATCATTCTAACTATTACTTTCAGCCATAATCCTATTTTTATTATGTAATAACTCTTATTTTTATCCTTATTTCTATTATTATTATCGTAATAACTCTTATTTTTATCCTTATAACTATTATTATTATCGTAATAACTCTTATTCTTGTCCTTATTCCTATTTTATCATCGTATTAATCTTACTTTTATCCTTATTACTATTATTATTATCGCAATAACTCTTATTTTTATCCTTATTTCTATTATTATTATCATTATAACCATTATTTTCAGCCTTATTCCTATTTTTATTATGTAATAACTCTTATTTTTATCATTATTACTATTATTATTATCGTAATAACTCTTATTTTTGTCCTTATTCCTATTTTATCATCGTATTAACTCTTACTTTTATCCTTATTACTATTATTATTATCGTAATAACTCCTATTTTTATCCTTATTTCTATTATTATTATCATTATAACTAATATTTTCAGCCATATTCCTATTTTTATTATGTAATAACTCTTTTTTGTATCCTTATTTCCATTATTATTATCGTAATAACTCTTATTTTTATCCTTATAACTATTATTAATACCGTAATAACTCTTATTTTTGTCCTTATTCCTATTTTATCATCGTATTAACTCTTACTTTTATCCTTATCACTATTATTATTATCGTAATAACTATTATTCTTGTCCGTATTCCTATTTTATCATCGTATTAATCTCACTTTTATCCTTATTACTATTATTATTATCGCAATAACTCTTATTTTTATCCTTATTTCTATTATTATTATCATTATAACTATTACTTTCAGCCATAATCCTATTTTTATTATGTAATAACTCCTATTTTTATCATTATTACTATTATTATTATCGTAATAACTCTTATTTTTATGCTTATTTCTGTTATTATTATCATTCTAACTATTACTTTCAGCCATAATCCTATTTTTATTATGTAATAACTCTTATTTTTATCCTTATTTCTATTATTATTATCGTAATAACTCTTATTTTTATCCTTATAACTATTATTATTATCGTAATAACTCTTATTCTTGTCCTTATTCCTATTTTATCATCGTATTAACTCTTACTTTTATCCTTATTACTATTATTATTATCGTAATAACTCCTATTTTTATCCTTATTTCTATTATTATTATCATTATAACTAATATTTTCAGCCTTATTCCTATTTTTATTATGTAATAACTCTTATTTTTATCCTTATTACTATTATTATTATCGTAATAACTCTTATTTTTATCCTTATAACTATTATTATTATCGTAATAACTCTTATTCTTGTCCTTATTCCTATTTTATCATCGTATTAATCTTACTTTTATCCTTATTACTATTATTATTATCGCAATAACTCTTATTTTTATCCTTATTTCTATTATTATTATCATTATAACCATTATTTTCAGCCTTATTCCTATTTTTATTATGTAATAACTCCTATTTTTATCATTATTACTATTATTATTATCGTAATAACTCTTATTTTTATGCTTATTTCTGTTATTATTATCATTCTAACTATTACTTTCAGCCATAATCCTATTTTTATTATGTAATAATAACTCTTATTTTTATCCTTATTTCTATTATTATTATCGTAATAACTCTTATTTTTACCCTTATAACTATTATTATTATCGTAATAACTCTTATTCTTGTCCTTATTCCTATTTTATCATCGTATTAACTCTTACTTTTATCCTTATTACTATTATTATTATCGTAATAACTCCTATTTTTATCCTTATTTCTATTATTATTATCGTAATAACTCTTATTTTTATCCTTATAACTATTATTATTATCGTAATAACTCTTATTCTTGTCCTTATTCCTATTTTATCATCGTATTAATCTTACTTTTATCCATATTACTATTATTATTATCGCAATAACTCTTATTTTTATCCTTATTTCTATTATTATTATCATTATAACCATTATTTTCAGCCTTATTCCTATTTTTATTATGTAATAACTCTTATTTTTATCATTATTACTATTATTATTATCGTAATAACTCTTATTTTTGTCCTTATTCCTATTTTATCATCGTATTAACTCTTACTTTTATCCTTATTACTATTATTATTATCGTAATAACTCCTATTTTTATCCTTATTTCTATTATTATTATCATTATAACTAATATTTTCAGCCATATTCCTATTTTTATTATGTAATAACTCTTTTTTGTATCCTTATTTCCATTATTATTATCGTAATAACTCTTATTTTTATCCTTATAACTATTATTAATACCGTAATAACTCTTATTTTTGTCCTTATTCCTATTTTATCATCGTATTAACTCTTACTTTTATCCTTATCACTATTATTATTATCGCAATAACTCTTATTTTTATCCTTATTTCTATTATTATTATCATTATAACTATTACTTTCAGCCATAATCGTATTTTTATTATGTAATAACTCTTATTTTTATCCTTATTTCTATTATTATTATCGTAATAACTCTTATTTTTACCCTTATAACTATTATTATTATCGTAATAACTCATATTTTTGTCCTCATTCCTATTTTATCATCGTATTTACTCTTACTCTTATCCTTATTTCTATTATTATAATCGTAGTAACTCTTATTTTTATCCTTATAACTATTATTATTATCGTAATAACTCTTATTTTTATCCTTATAACTATTATTATTATCGTAATAACTCTTATTCTTGTCCTTATTCCTATTTTATCATCGTATTAAGTCTTACTTTTATCCTTATTTCTATTATTATTATCGCAATAACTCTTATTTTTATCCTTATTTCTATTATTATTATCATTATAACCATTATTTTCAGCCTTGTTCCTATTTTTATTATGTAATAACTCCTATTTTTATCATTATTACTATTATTATTATCGTAATAACTCTTATTTTTATGCTTATTTCTGTTATTATTATCATTCTAACTATTACTTTCAGCCATAATCCTATTTTTATTATGTAATAACTCTTATTTTTATCCTTATTTCTATTATTATTATCGTAATAACTCTTATTTTTATCCTTATAACTATTATTATTATCGTAATAACTCTTATTCTTGTCCTTATTCCTATTTTATCATCGTATTAACTCTTACTTTTATCCTTATTACTATTATTATTATCGTAATAACTCCTATTTTTATCCTTATTTCTATTATTATTATCATTATAACTAATATTTTCAGCCTTATTCCTATTTTTATTATGTAATAACTCTTATTTTTATCCTTATTACTATTATTATTATCGTAATAACTCTTATTTTTATCCTTATAACTATTATTATTATCGTAATAACTCTTATTCTTGTCCTTATTCCTATTTTATCATCGTATTAATCTTACTTTTATCCTTATTACTATTATTATTATCGCAATAACTCTTATTTTTATCCTTATTTCTATTATTATTATCATTATAACCATTATTTTCAGCCTTATTCCTATTTTTATTATGTAATAACTCTTATTTTTATCATTATTACTATTATTATTATCGTAATAACTCTTATTTTTGTCCTTATTCCTATTTTATCATCGTATTAATCTCACTTTTATCCTTATTACTATTATTATTATCGCAATAACTCTTATTTTTATCCTTATTTCTATTATTATTATCATTATAACTATTACTTTCAGCCATAATCCTATTTTTATTATGTAATAACTCTTATCTTTATCCTTATTTCTATTATTATTATCGTAATAACTCTTATTTTTACCCTTATAACTATTATTATTATCGTAATAACTCATATTTTTGTCCTTATTCCTATTTTATCATCGTATTTACTCTTACTCTTATCCTTATTTCTATTATTATAATCGTAGTAACTCTTATTTTTATCCTTATAACTATTATTATTATCGTAATAACTCTTATTTTTATCCTTATAACTATTATTATTATCGTAATAACTCTTATTCTTGTCCTTATTCCTATTTTATCATCGTATTAAGTCTTACTTTTATCCTTATTTCTATTATTATTATAGCAATAACTCTTATTTTTATCCTTATTTCTATTATTATTATCATTATAACCATTATTTTCAGCCTTGTTCCTATTTTTATTATGTAATAACTCCTATTTTTATCATTATTACTATTCTTATTATCGTAATAACTCTTATTTTTATGCTTATTTCTGTTATTATTATCATTCTAACTATTACTTTCAGCCATAATCCTATTTTTATTATGTAATAACTCTTATTTTTATCCTTATTTCTATTATTATTATCGTAATAACTCTTATTTTTATCCTTATAACTATTATTATTATCGTAATAACTCTTATTCTTGTCCTTATTCCTATTTTATCATCGTATTAACTCTTACTTTTATCCTTATTACTATTATTATTATCGCAATAACTCTTATTTTTATCCTTATTTCTATTATTATTATCATTATAACTATTACTTTCAGCCATAATCGTATTTTTATTATGTAATAACTCTTATTTTTATGCTTATTTCTATTATTATTATCGTAATAACTCTTATTTTTACCCTTATAACTATTATTATTATCGTAATAACTCATATTTTTGTCCTCATTCCTATTTTATCATCGTATTTACTCTTACTCTTATCCTTATTTCTATTATTATAATCGTAGTAACTCTTATTTTTATCCTTATAACTATTATTATTATCGTAATAACTCTTATTTTTATCCTTATAACTATTATTATTATCGTAATAACTCTTATTCTTGTCCTTATTCCTATTTTATCATCGTATTAAGTCTTACTTTTATCCTTATTTCTATTATTATTATCGCAATAACTCTTATTTTTATCCTTATTTCTATTATTATTATCATTATAACCATTATTTTCAGCCTTGTTCCTATTTTTATTATGTAATAACTCCTATTTTTATCATTATTACTATTATTATTATCGTAATAACTCTTATTTTTATGCTTATTTCTGTTATTATTATCATTCTAACTATTACTTTCAGCCATAATCCTATTTTTATTATGTAATAACTCTTATTTTTATCCTTATTTCTATTATTATTATCGTAATAACTCTTATTTTTGTCCTTATTCCTATTTTATCATCGTATTAACTCTTACTTTTATCCTTATTACTATTATTATTATCGTAATAACTCCTATTTTTATCCTTATTTCTATTATTATTATCATTATAACTAATATTTTCAGCCATATTCCTATTTTTATTATGTAATAACTCTTTTTTGTATCCTTATTTCCATTATTATTATCGTAATAACTCTTATTTTTATCCTTATAACTATTATTAATACCGTAATAACTCTTATTTTTGTCCTTATTCCTATTTTATCATCGTATTAACTCTTACTTTTATCCTTATCACTATTATTATTATCGTAATAACTATTATTCTTGTCCTTATTCCTATTTTATCATCGTATTAATCTCACTTTTATCCTTATTACTATTATTATTATCGCAATAACTCTTATTTTTATCCTTATTTCTATTATTATTATCATTATAACTATTACTTTCAGCCATAATCCTATTTTTATTATGTAATAACTCCTATTTTTATCATTATTACTATTATTATTATCGTAATAACTCTTATTTTTATGCTTATTTCTGTTATTATTATCATTCTAACTATTACTTTCAGCCATAATCCTATTTTTATTATGTAATAACTCTTATTTTTATCCTTATTTCTATTATTATTATCGTAATAACTCTTATTTTTATCCTTATAACTATTATTATTATCGTAATAACTCTTATTCTTGTCCTTATTCCTATTTTATCATCGTATTAACTCTTACTTTTATCCTTATTACTATTATTATTATCGTAATAACTCCTATTTTTATCCTTATTTCTATTATTATTATCATTATAACTAATATTTTCAGCCTTATTCCTATTTTTATTATGTAATAACTCTTATTTTTATCCTTATTACTATTATTATTATCGTAATAACTCTTATTTTTATCCTTATAACTATTATTATTATCGTAATAACTCTTATTCTTGTCCTTATTCCTATTTTATCATCGTATTAATCTTACTTTTATCCTTATTACTATTATTATTATCGCAATAACTCTTATTTTTATCCTTATTTCTATTATTATTATCATTATAACCATTATTTTCAGCCTTATTCCTATTTTTATTATGTAATAACTCCTATTTTTATCATTATTACTATTATTATTATCGTAATAACTCTTATTTTTATGCTTATTTCTGTTATTATTATCATTCTAACTATTACTTTCAGCCATAATCCTATTTTTATTATGTAATAATAACTCTTATTTTTATCCTTATTTCTATTATTATTATCGTAATAACTCTTATTTTTACCCTTATAACTATTATTATTATCGTAATAACTCTTATTCTTGTCCTTATTCCTATTTTATCATCGTATTAACTCTTACTTTTATCCTTATTACTATTATTATTATCGTAATAACTCCTATTTTTATCCTTATTTCTATTATTATTATCGTAATAACTCTTATTTTTATCCTTATAACTATTATTATTATCGTAATAACTCTTATTCTTGTCCTTATTCCTATTTTATCATCGTATTAATCTTACTTTTATCCATATTACTATTATTATTATCGCAATAACTCTTATTTTTATCCTTATTTCTATTATTATTATCATTATAACCATTATTTTCAGCCTTATTCCTATTTTTATTATGTAATAACTCTTATTTTTATCATTATTACTATTATTATTATCGTAATAACTCTTATTTTTGTCCTTATTCCTATTTTATCATCGTATTAACTCTTACTTTTATCCTTATTACTATTATTATTATCGTAATAACTCCTATTTTTATCCTTATTTCTATTATTATTATCATTATAACTAATATTTTCAGCCATATTCCTATTTTTATTATGTAATAACTCTTTTTTGTATCCTTATTTCCATTATTATTATCGTAATAACTCTTATTTTTATCCTTATAACTATTATTAATACCGTAATAACTCTTATTTTTGTCCTTATTCCTATTTTATCATCGTATTAACTCTTACTTTTATCCTTATCACTATTATTATTATCGCAATAACTCTTATTTTTATCCTTATTTCTATTATTATTATCATTATAACTATTACTTTCAGCCATAATCGTATTTTTATTATGTAATAACTCTTATTTTTATCCTTATTTCTATTATTATTATCGTAATAACTCTTATTTTTACCCTTATAACTATTATTATTATCGTAATAACTCATATTTTTGTCCTCATTCCTATTTTATCATCGTATTTACTCTTACTCTTATCCTTATTTCTATTATTATAATCGTAGTAACTCTTATTTTTATCCTTATAACTATTATTATTATCGTAATAACTCTTATTTTTATCCTTATAACTATTATTATTATCGTAATAACTCTTATTCTTGTCCTTATTCCTATTTTATCATCGTATTAAGTCTTACTTTTATCCTTATTTCTATTATTATTATCGCAATAACTCTTATTTTTATCCTTATTTCTATTATTATTATCATTATAACCATTATTTTCAGCCTTGTTCCTATTTTTATTATGTAATAACTCCTATTTTTATCATTATTACTATTATTATTATCGTAATAACTCTTATTTTTATGCTTATTTCTGTTATTATTATCATTCTAACTATTACTTTCAGCCATAATCCTATTTTTATTATGTAATAACTCTTATTTTTATCCTTATTTCTATTATTATTATCGTAATAACTCTTATTTTTATCCTTATAACTATTATTATTATCGTAATAACTCTTATTCTTGTCCTTATTCCTATTTTATCATCGTATTAACTCTTACTTTTATCCTTATTACTATTATTATTATCGTAATAACTCCTATTTTTATCCTTATTTCTATTATTATTATCATTATAACTAATATTTTCAGCCTTATTCCTATTTTTATTATGTAATAACTCTTATTTTTATCCTTATTACTATTATTATTATCGTAATAACTCTTATTTTTATCCTTATAACTATTATTATTATCGTAATAACTCTTATTCTTGTCCTTATTCCTATTTTATCATCGTATTAATCTTACTTTTATCCTTATTACTATTATTATTATCGCAATAACTCTTATTTTTATCCTTATTTCTATTATTATTATCATTATAACCATTATTTTCAGCCTTATTCCTATTTTTATTATGTAATAACTCTTATTTTTATCATTATTACTATTATTATTATCGTAATAACTCTTATTTTTGTCCTTATTCCTATTTTATCATCGTATTAATCTCACTTTTATCCTTATTACTATTATTATTATCGCAATAACTCTTATTTTTATCCTTATTTCTATTATTATTATCATTATAACTATTACTTTCAGCCATAATCCTATTTTTATTATGTAATAACTCTTATCTTTATCCTTATTTCTATTATTATTATCGTAATAACTCTTATTTTTACCCTTATAACTATTATTATTATCGTAATAACTCATATTTTTGTCCTTATTCCTATTTTATCATCGTATTTACTCTTACTCTTATCCTTATTTCTATTATTATAATCGTAGTAACTCTTATTTTTATCCTTATAACTATTATTATTATCGTAATAACTCTTATTTTTATCCTTATAACTATTATTATTATCGTAATAACTCTTATTCTTGTCCTTATTCCTATTTTATCATCGTATTAAGTCTTACTTTTATCCTTATTTCTATTATTATTATAGCAATAACTCTTATTTTTATCCTTATTTCTATTATTATTATCATTATAACCATTATTTTCAGCCTTGTTCCTATTTTTATTATGTAATAACTCCTATTTTTATCATTATTACTATTCTTATTATCGTAATAACTCTTATTTTTATGCTTATTTCTGTTATTATTATCATTCTAACTATTACTTTCAGCCATAATCCTATTTTTATTATGTAATAACTCTTATTTTTATCCTTATTTCTATTATTATTATCGTAATAACTCTTATTTTTATCCTTATAACTATTATTATTATCGTAATAACTCTTATTCTTGTCCTTATTCCTATTTTATCATCGTATTAACTCTTACTTTTATCCTTATTACTATTATTATTATCGCAATAACTCTTATTTTTATCCTTATTTCTATTATTATTATCATTATAACTATTACTTTCAGCCATAATCGTATTTTTATTATGTAATAACTCTTATTTTTATGCTTATTTCTATTATTATTATCGTAATAACTCTTATTTTTACCCTTATAACTATTATTATTATCGTAATAACTCATATTTTTGTCCTCATTCCTATTTTATCATCGTATTTACTCTTACTCTTATCCTTATTTCTATTATTATAATCGTAGTAACTCTTATTTTTATCCTTATAACTATTATTATTATCGTAATAACTCTTATTTTTATCCTTATAACTATTATTATTATCGTAATAACTCTTATTCTTGTCCTTATTCCTATTTTATCATCGTATTAAGTCTTACTTTTATCCTTATTTCTATTATTATTATCGCAATAACTCTTATTTTTATCCTTATTTCTATTATTATTATCATTATAACCATTATTTTCAGCCTTGTTCCTATTTTTATTATGTAATAACTCCTATTTTTATCATTATTACTATTATTATTATCGTAATAACTCTTATTTTTATGCTTATTTCTGTTATTATTATCATTCTAACTATTACTTTCAGCCATAATCCTATTTTTATTATGTAATAACTCTTATTTTTATCCTTATTTCTATTATTATTATCGTAATAACTCTTATTTTTATCCTTATAACTATTATTATTATCGTAATAACTCTTATTCTTGTCCTTATTCCTATTTTATCATCGTATTAACTCTTACTTTTATCCTTATTACTATTATTATTATCGTAATAACTCCTATTTTTATCCTTATTTCTATTATTATTATCATTATAACTAATATTTTCAGCCTTATTCCTATTTTTATTATGTAATAACTCTTATTTTTATCCTTATTACTATTATTATTATCGTAATAACTCTTATTTTTATCCTTATAACTATTATTATTATCGTAATAACTCTTATTCTTGTCCTTATTCCTATTTTATCATCGTATTAATCTTACTTTTATCCTTATTACTATTATTATTATCGCAATAACTCTTATTTTTATCCTTATTTCTATTATTATTATCATTATAACCATTATTTTCAGCCTTATTCCTATTTTTATTATGTAATAACTCTTATTTTTATCATTATTACTATTATTATTATCGTAATAACTCTTATTTTTACCCTTATAACTATTATTATTATCGTAATAACTCATATTTTTGTCCTCATTCCTATTTTATCATCGTATTTACTCTTACTCTTATCCTTATTTCTATTATTATAATCGTAGTAACTCTTATTTTTATCCTTATAACTATTATTATTATCGTAATAACTCTTATTTTTATCCTTATAACTATTATTATTATCGTAATAACTCTTATTCTTGTCCTTATTCCTATTTTATCATCGTATTAAGTCTTACTTTTATCCTTATTTCTATTATTATTATCGCAATAACTCTTATTTTTATCCTTATTTCTATTATTATTATCATTATAACCATTATTTTCAGCCTTGTTCCTATTTTTATTATGTAATAACTCCTATTTTTATCATTATTACTATTATTATTATCGTAATAACTCTTATTTTTATGCTTATTTCTGTTATTATTATCATTCTAACTATTACTTTCAGCCATAATCCTATTTTTATTATGTAATAACTCTTATTTTTATCCTTATTTCTATTATTATTATCGTAATAACTCTTATTTTTATCCTTATAACTATTATTATTATCGTAATAACTCTTATTCTTGTCCTTATTCCTATTTTATCATCGTATTAACTCTTACTTTTATCCTTATTACTATTATTATTATCGTAATAACTCCTATTTTTATCCTTATTTCTATTATTATTATCATTATAACTAATATTTTCAGCCTTATTCCTATTTTTATTATGTAATAACTCTTATTTTTATCCTTATTACTATTATTATTATCGTAATAACTCTTATTTTTATCCTTATAACTATTATTATTATCGTAATAACTCTTATTCTTGTCCTTATTCCTATTTTATCATCGTATTAATCTTACTTTTATCCTTATTACTATTATTATTATCGCAATAACTCTTATTTTTATCCTTATTTCTATTATTATTATCATTATAACCATTATTTTCAGCCTTATTCCTATTTTTATTATGTAATAACTCTTATTTTTATCATTATTACTATTATTATTATCGTAATAACTCTTATTTTTGTCCTTATTCCTATTTTATCATCGTATTAACTCTTACTTTTATCCTTATTACTATTATTATTATCGTAATAACTCCTATTTTTATCCTTATTTCTATTATTATTATCATTATAACTAATATTTTCAGCCATATTCCTATTTTTATTATGTAATAACTCTTTTTTGTATCCTTATTTCCATTATTATTATCGTAATAACTCTTATTTTTATCCTTATAACTATTATTAATACCGTAATAACTCTTATTTTTGTCCTTATTCCTATTTTATCATCGTATTAACTCTTACTTTTATCCTTATCACTATTATTATTATCGTAATAACTATTATTCTTGTCCTTATTCCTATTTTATCATCGTATTAATCTCACTTTTATCCTTATTACTATTATTATTATCGCAATAACTCTTATTTTTATCCTTATTTCTATTATTATTATCATTATAACTATTACTTTCAGCCATAATCCTATTTTTATTATGTAATAACTCTTATCTTTATCCTTATTTCTATTATTATTATCGTAATAACTCTTATTTTTACCCTTATAACTATTATTATTATCGTAATAACTCATATTTTTGTCCTTATTCCTATTTTATCATCGTATTTACTCTTACTCTTATCCTTATTTCTATTATTATAATCGTAGTAACTCTTATTTTTATCCTTATAACTATTATTATTATCGTAATAACTCTTATTTTTATCCTTATAACTATTATTATTATCGTAATAACTCTTATTCTTGTCCTTATTCCTATTTTATCATCGTATTAAGTCTTACTTTTATCCTTATTTCTATTATTATTATAGCAATAACTCTTATTTTTATCCTTATTTCTATTATTATTATCATTATAACCATTATTTTCAGCCTTGTTCCTATTTTTATTATGTAATAACACCTATTTTTATCATTATTACTATTATTATTATCGTAATAACTCTTATTTTTATGCTTATTTCTGTTATTATTATCATTCTAACTATTACTTTCAGCCATAATCCTATTTTTATTATGTAATAACTCTTATTTTTATCCTTATTTCTATTATTATTATCGTAATAACTCTTATTTTTATCCTTATAACTATTATTATTATCGTAATAACTCTTATTCTTGTCCTTATTCCTATTTTATCATCGTATTAACTCTTACTTTTATCCTTATTACTATTATTATTATCGTAATAACTCCTATTTTTATCCTTATTTCTATTATTATTATCATTATAACTAATATTTTCAGCCTTATTCCTATTTTTATTATGTAATAACTCTTATTTTTATCCTTATTACTATTATTATTATCGTAATAACTCTTATTTTTATCCTTATAACTATTATTATTATCGTAATAACTCTTATTCTTGTCCATATTCCTATTTTATCATCGTATTAATCTTACTTTTATCCTTATTACTATTATTATTATCGCAATAACTCTTATTTTTATCCTTATTTCTATTATTATTATCATTATAACCATTATTTTCAGCCTTATTCCTATTTTTATTATGTAATAACTCCTATTTTTATCATTATTACTATTATTATTATCGTAATAACTCTTATTTTTATGCTTATTTCTGTTATTATTATCATTCTAACTATTACTTTCAGCCATAATCCTATTTTTATTATGTAATAATAACTCTTATTTTTATCCTTATTTCTATTATTATTATCGTAATAACTCTTATTTTTACCCTTATAACTATTATTATTATCGTAATAACTCTTATTCTTGTCCTTATTCCTATTTTATCATCGTATTAACTCTTACTTTTATCCTTATTACTATTATTATTATCGTAATAACTCCTATTTTTATCCTTATTTCTATTATTATTATCATTATAACTATTATTTTCAGCCTTATTCCTATTTTTATTATGTAATAACTCTTATTTTTATCCTTATTACTATTATTATTATCGTAATGACTCTTATTTTTATCCTTATAACTATTATTATTATCGTAATAACTCTTATTCTTGTCCTTATTCCTATTTTATCATCGTATTAATCTTACTTTTATCCTTATTACTATTATTATTATCGCAATAACTCTTATTTTTGTCCTTATTTCTATTATTATTATCATTATAACCATTATTTTCAGCCTTATTCCTATTTGTATTATGTAATAACTCCTATTTTTATCATTATTACTATTATTATTATCGTAATAACTCATATTTTTGTCCTTATTCCTATTTTATCATCGTATTTACTCTTACTCTTATCCTTATTTCTATTATTATAATCGTAGTAACTCTTATTTTTATCCTTATAACTATTATTATTATCGTAATAACTCTTATTCTTGTCCTTATTCCTATTTTATCATCGTATTAATCTTACTTTTATCCTTATTACTATTATTATTATCGCAATAACTCTTATTTTTACCCTTATAACTATTATTATTATCGTAATAACTCATATTTTTGTCCTTATTCCTATTTTATCATCGTATTTACTCTTACTCTTATCCTTATTTATATTATTATAATCGTAGTAACTCTTATTTTTATCCTTATAACTATTATTATTATCGTAATAACTCTTATTTTTGTCCTTATTCCTATTTTATCATCGTATTTACTCTTACTCTTATCGTTATTTCTATTATTATAATCGTAGTAACTCTTATTTTTATCCTTATAACTATTATTATTATCGTAATAACTCTTATTTTTATCCTTATAACTATTATTATTATCGTAATAACTCTTATTCTTGTCCTTATTCCTATTTTATCATCGTATTAACTCTTACTTTTATCCTTATTACTATTATTATTATCGTAATAACTCCTATTTTTATCCTTATTTCTATTATTATTATCATTATAACTAATATTTTCAGCCTTATTCCTATTTTTATTATGTAATAACTCTTATTTTTATCCTTATTACTATTATTATTATCGTAATAACTCTTATTTTTACCCTTATAACTATTATTATTATCGTAATAACTCATATTTTTGTCCTCATTCCTATTTTATCATCGTATTTACTCTTACTCTTATCCTTATTTCTATTATTATAATCGTAGTAACTCTTATTTTTATCCTTATAACTATTATTATTATCGTAATAACTCTTATTTTTATCCTTATAACTATTATTATTATCGTAATAACTCTTATTCTTGTCCTTATTCCTATTTTATCATCGTATTAAGTCTTACTTTTATCCTTATTTCTATTATTATTATCGCAATAACTCTTATTTTTATCCTTATTTCTATTATTATTATCATTATAACCATTATTTTCAGCCTTGTTCCTATTTTTATTATGTAATAACTCCTATTTTTATCATTATTACTATTATTATTATCGTAATAACTCTTATTTTTATGCTTATTTCTGTTATTATTATCATTCTAACTATTACTTTCAGCCATAATCCTATTTTTATTATGTAATAACTCTTATTTTTATCCTTATTTCTATTATTATTATCGTAATAACTCTTATTTTTATCCTTATAACTATTATTATTATCGTAATAACTCTTATTCTTGTCCTTATTCCTATTTTATCATCGTATTAACTCTTACTTTTATCCTTATTACTATTATTATTATCGTAATAACTCCTATTTTTATCCTTATTTCTATTATTATTATCATTATAACTAATATTTTCAGCCTTATTCCTATTTTTATTATGTAATAACTCTTATTTTTATCCTTATTACTATTATTATTATCGTAATAACTCTTATTTTTATCCTTATAACTATTATTATTATCGTAATAACTCTTATTCTTGTCCTTATTCCTATTTTATCATCGTATTAATCTTACTTTTATCCTTATTACTATTATTATTATCGCAATAACTCTTATTTTTATCCTTATTTCTATTATTATTATCATTATAACCATTATTTTCAGCCTTATTCCTATTTTTATTATGTAATAACTCTTATTTTTATCATTATTACTATTATTATTATCGTAATAACTCTTATTTTTACCCTTATAACTATTATTATTATCGTAATAACTCATATTTTTGTCCTCATTCCTATTTTATCATCGTATTTACTCTTACTCTTATCCTTATTTCTATTATTATAATCGTAGTAACTCTTATTTTTATCCTTATAACTATTATTATTATCGTAATAACTCTTATTTTTATCCTTATAACTATTATTATTATCGTAATAACTCTTATTCTTGTCCTTATTCCTATTTTATCATCGTATTAAGTCTTACTTTTATCCTTATTTCTATTATTATTATCGCAATAACTCTTATTTTTATCCTTATTTCTATTATTATTATCATTATAACCATTATTTTCAGCCTTGTTCCTATTTTTATTATGTAATAACTCCTATTTTTATCATTATTACTATTATTATTATCGTAATAACTCTTATTTTTATGCTTATTTCTGTTATTATTATCATTCTAACTATTACTTTCAGCCATAATCCTATTTTTATTATGTAATAACTCTTATTTTTATCCTTATTTCTATTATTATTATCGTAATAACTCTTATTTTTATCCTTATAACTATTATTATTATCGTAATAACTCTTATTCTTGTCCTTATTCCTATTTTATCATCGTATTAACTCTTACTTTTATCCTTATTACTATTATTATTATCGTAATAACTCCTATTTTTATCCTTATTTCTATTATTATTATCATTATAACTAATATTTTCAGCCTTATTCCTATTTTTATTATGTAATAACTCTTATTTTTATCCTTATTACTATTATTATTATCGTAATAACTCTTATTTTTATCCTTATAACTATTATTATTATCGTAATAACTCTTATTCTTGTCCTTATTCCTATTTTATCATCGTATTAATCTTACTTTTATCCTTATTACTATTATTATTATCGCAATAACTCTTATTTTTATCCTTATTTCTATTATTATTATCATTATAACCATTATTTTCAGCCTTATTCCTATTTTTATTATGTAATAACTCTTATTTTTATCATTATTACTATTATTATTATCGTAATAACTCTTATTTTTGTCCTTATTCCTATTTTATCATCGTATTAACTCTTACTTTTATCCTTATTACTATTATTATTATCGTAATAACTCCTATTTTTATCCTTATTTCTATTATTATTATCATTATAACTAATATTTTCAGCCATATTCCTATTTTTATTATGTAATAACTCTTTTTTGTATCCTTATTTCCATTATTATTATCGTAATAACTCTTATTTTTATCCTTATAACTATTATTAATACCGTAATAACTCTTATTTTTGTCCTTATTCCTATTTTATCATCGTATTAACTCTTACTTTTATCCTTATCACTATTATTATTATCGTAATAACTATTATTCTTGTCCTTATTCCTATTTTATCATCGTATTAATCTCACTTTTATCCTTATTACTATTATTATTATCGCAATAACTCTTATTTTTATCCTTATTTCTATTATTATTATCATTATAACTATTACTTTCAGCCATAATCCTATTTTTATTATGTAATAACTCTTATCTTTATCCTTATTTCTATTATTATTATCGTAATAACTCTTATTTTTACCCTTATAACTATTATTATTATCGTAATAACTCATATTTTTGTCCTTATTCCTATTTTATCATCGTATTTACTCTTACTCTTATCCTTATTTCTATTATTATAATCGTAGTAACTCTTATTTTTATCCTTATAACTATTATTATTATCGTAATAACTCTTATTTTTATCCTTATAACTATTATTATTATCGTAATAACTCTTATTCTTGTCCTTATTCCTATTTTATCATCGTATTAAGTCTTACTTTTATCCTTATTTCTATTATTATTATAGCAATAACTCTTATTTTTATCCTTATTTCTATTATTATTATCATTATAACCATTATTTTCAGCCTTGTTCCTATTTTTATTATGTAATAACACCTATTTTTATCATTATTACTATTATTATTATCGTAATAACTCTTATTTTTATGCTTATTTCTGTTATTATTATCATTCTAACTATTACTTTCAGCCATAATCCTATTTTTATTATGTAATAACTCTTATTTTTATCCTTATTTCTATTATTATTATCGTAATAACTCTTATTTTTATCCTTATAACTATTATTATTATCGTAATAACTCTTATTCTTGTCCTTATTCCTATTTTATCATCGTATTAACTCTTACTTTTATCCTTATTACTATTATTATTATCGTAATAACTCCTATTTTTATCCTTATTTCTATTATTATTATCATTATAACTAATATTTTCAGCCTTATTCCTATTTTTATTATGTAATAACTCTTATTTTTATCCTTATTACTATTATTATTATCGTAATAACTCTTATTTTTATCCTTATAACTATTATTATTATCGTAATAACTCTTATTCTTGTCCATATTCCTATTTTATCATCGTATTAATCTTACTTTTATCCTTATTACTATTATTATTATCGCAATAACTCTTATTTTTATCCTTATTTCTATTATTATTATCATTATAACCATTATTTTCAGCCTTATTCCTATTTTTATTATGTAATAACTCCTATTTTTATCATTATTACTATTATTATTATCGTAATAACTCTTATTTTTATGCTTATTTCTGTTATTATTATCATTCTAACTATTACTTTCAGCCATAATCCTATTTTTATTATGTAATAATAACTCTTATTTTTATCCTTATTTCTATTATTATTATCGTAATAACTCTTATTTTTACCCTTATAACTATTATTATTATCGTAATAACTCTTATTCTTGTCCTTATTCCTATTTTATCATCGTATTAACTCTTACTTTTATCCTTATTACTATTATTATTATCGTAATAACTCCTATTTTTATCCTTATTTCTATTATTATTATCATTATAACTATTATTTTCAGCCTTATTCCTATTTTTATTATGTAATAACTCTTATTTTTATCCTTATTACTATTATTATTATCGTAATGACTCTTATTTTTATCCTTATAACTATTATTATTATCGTAATAACTCTTATTCTTGTCCTTATTCCTATTTTATCATCGTATTAATCTTACTTTTATCCTTATTACTATTATTATTATCGCAATAACTCTTATTTTTGTCCTTATTTCTATTATTATTATCATTATAACCATTATTTTCAGCCTTATTCCTATTTGTATTATGTAATAACTCCTATTTTTATCATTATTACTATTATTATTATCGTAATAACTCATATTTTTGTCCTTATTCCTATTTTATCATCGTATTTACTCTTACTCTTATCCTTATTTCTATTATTATAATCGTAGTAACTCTTATTTTTATCCTTATAACTATTATTATTATCGTAATAACTCTTATTCTTGTCCTTATTCCTATTTTATCATCGTATTAATCTTACTTTTATCCTTATTACTATTATTATTATCGCAATAACTCTTATTTTTACCCTTATAACTATTATTATTATCGTAATAACTCATATTTTTGTCCTTATTCCTATTTTATCATCGTATTTACTCTTACTCTTATCCTTATTTATATTATTATAATCGTAGTAACTCTTATTTTTATCCTTATAACTATTATTATTATCGTAATAACTCTTATTTTTGTCCTTATTCCTATTTTATCATCGTATTTACTCTTACTCTTATCGTTATTTCTATTATTATAATCGTAGTAACTCTTATTTTTATCCTTATAACTATTATTATTATCGTAATAACTCTTATTTTTATCCTTATAACTATTATTATTATCGTAATAACTCTTATTCTTGTCCTTATTCCTATTTTATCATCGTATTAACTCTTACTTTTATCCTTATTACTATTATTATTATCGTAATAACTCCTATTTTTATCCTTATTTCTATTATTATTATCATTATAACTAATATTTTCAGCCTTATTCCTATTTTTATTATGTAATAACTCTTATTTTTATCCTTATTACTATTATTATTATCGTAATAACTCTTATTTTTATCCTTATAACTATTATTATTATCGTAATAACTCTTATTCTTGTCCTTATTCCTATTTTATCATCGTATTAATCTTACTTTTATCCTTATTACTATTATTATTATCGCAATAACTCTTATTTTTATCCTTATTTCTATTATTATTATCATTATAACCATTATTTTCAGCCTTATTCCTATTTTTATTATGTAATAACTCCTATTTTTATCATTATTACTATTATTATTATCGTAATAACTCTTATTTTTATGCTTATTTCTGTTATTATTATCATTCTAACTATTACTTTCAGCCATAATCCTATTTTTATTATGTAATAATAACTCTTATTTTTATCCTTATTTCTATTATTATTATCGTAATAACTCTTATTTTTACCCTTATAACTATTATTATTATCGTAATAACTCTTATTCTTGTCCTTATTCCTATTTTATCATCGTATTAACTCTTACTTTTATCCTTATTACTATTATTATTATCGTAATAACTCCTATTTTTATCCTTATTTCTATTATTATTATCATTATAACTATTATTTTCAGCCTTATTCCTATTTTTATTATGTAATAACTCTTATTTTTATCCTTATTACTATTATTATTATCGTAATGACTCTTATTTTTATCCTTATAACTATTATTATTATCGTAATAACTCTTATTCTTGTCCTTATTCCTATTTTATCATCGTATTAATCTTACTTTTATCCTTATTACTATTATTATTATCGCAATAACTCTTATTTTTGTCCTTATTTCTATTATTATTATCATTATAACCATTATTTTCAGCCTTATTCCTATTTTTATTATGTAATAACTCCTATTTTTATCATTATTACTATTATTATTATCGTAATAACTCATATTTTTGTCCTTATTCCTATTTTATCATCGTATTTACTCTTACTCTTATCCTTATTTCTATTATTATAATCGTAGTAACTCTTATTTTTATCCTTATAACTATTATTATTATCGTAATAACTCTTATTTTTATCCTTATAACTATTATTAATATCGTAATAACTCTTATTTTTGTCCTTATTCCTATTTTATCATCGTATTAACTCTTACTTTTATCCTTATCACTATTATTATTATCGTAATAACTATTATTCTTGTCCTTATTCCTATTTTATCATCGTATTAAGTCTTACTTTTATCCCTATTACTATTATTATTATCGCAATAACTCTTATTTTTATCCTTATTTCTATTATTATTATCATTATAACCATTATTTTCTGCCTTATTCCTATTTTTATTATGTAATAACTGCTATTTTTATCATTATTACTATTATTATTATCGTAATAACTCTTATTTTTATGCTTATTTCTGTTATTATTATCATTCTAACTATTACTTTCAGCCATAATCCTATTTTTATTATGTAATAACTCTTATTTTTATCCTTATTTCTATTATTATTATCGTAATAACTCTTATTTTTACCCTTATAACTATTATTATTATCGTAATAACTCTTATTCTTGTCCTTATTCCTATTTTATCATCGTATTAACTCTTACTTTTATCCTTATTACTATTATTATTATCGCAATAACTCCTATTTTTATCCTTATTTCTATTATTATTATCATTATAACTATTATTTTCAGCCTTATTCCTATTTTTATTATGTAATAACTCTTATTTTTATCCTTATTACTATTATTATTATCGTAATAACTCTTATTTTTATCCTTATAACTATTATTATTATTGTAATAACTCTTATTCTTGTCCTTATTCCTATTTTATCATCGTATTAATCTTACTTTTATCCTTATTACTGTTATTATTATCGCAATAACTCTTATTTTTGTCCTTATTCCTATTTTATCATCGTATTAACTCTTACTTTTATCCTTATTACTATTATTATTATCGTAATAACGCTTATTTTTATCCTTATTACTATTATTATTATGATTATAACTATTACTTTCAGCCATATTCCTATTTTTATTATGTAATAACTCTTTTTTGTATCCTTATTTCCATTATTATTATCGTAATAACTCTTATTTTTATCCTTATAACTATTATTAATATCGTAATAACTCTTATTTTTGTCCTTATTCCTATTTTATCATCGTATTAACTCTTACTTTTATCCTTATCACTATTATTATTATCGTAATAACTATTATTCTTGTCCTTATTCCTATTTTATCATCGTATTAATCTTACTTTTATCCTTATTACTATTATTATTATCGCAATAACTCTTATTTTTGTCCTTATTTCTATTATTATTATCATTATAACCATTATTTTCAGCCTTATTCCTATTTTTATTATGTAATAACTCTTATTTTTATCCTTATAACTATTATTATTATCGTAATAACTCTTATTCTTGTCCTTATTCCTATTTTATCATCGTATTAATCTTACTTTTATCCTTATTACTATTATTATTATCGCAATAACTCTTATTTTTATCCTTATTTCTATTATTATTATCATTATAACCATTATTTTCAGTCTTATTCCTATTTTTATTATGTAATAACTCTTATTTTTATCATTATTACTATTATTATTATCGTAATAACTCTTATTTTTGTCCTTATTCCTATTTTATCATCGTATTAACTCTTACTTTTATCCTTATTACTATTATTATTATCGTAATAACTCTTATTTTTATCCTTATTACTATTATTATTATGATTATAACTATTACTTTCAGCCATATTCCTATTTTTATTATGTAATAACTCTTTTTTGTATCCTTATATCCATTATTATTATCGTAATAACTCTTATTTTTATCCTTATAACTATTATTAATATCGTAATAACTCTTATTTTTGTCCTTATTCCTATTTTATCATCGTATTAATCTTACTTTTATCCTTATTACTGTTATTATTATCGCAATAACTCTTATTTTTGTCCTTATTCCTATTTTATCATCGTATTAACTCTTACTTTTATCCTTATTACTATTATTATTATCGTAATAACTCTTATTTTTATCCTTATTACTATTATTATTATGATTATAACTATTACTTTCAGCCATATTCCTATTTTTATTATGTAATAACTCTTTTTTGTATCCTTATTTCCATTATTATTATCGTAATAACTCTTATTTTTATCCTTATAACTATTATTAATATCGTAATAACTCTTATTTTTGTCCTTATTCCTATTTTATCATCGTATTAACTCTTACTTTTATCCTTATCACTATTATTATTATCGTAATAACTATTATTCTTGTCCTTATTCCTATTTTATCATCGTATTAATCTTACTTTTATCCTTATTACTATTATTATTATCGCAATAACTCTTATTTTTATCCTTATTTCTATTATTATTATCATTATAACCATTATTTTCAGCCTTATTCCTATTTTTATTATTAATAACTCCTATTTTTATCATTATTACTATTATTATTATCGTAATAACTCTTATTTTTATCCTTATAACTATTATGATTATTGTAATAACTCTTATTCTTGTCCTTATTCCTATTTTATCATCGTATTAATCTTACTTTTATCCTTATTACTGTTATTATTATCGCAATAACTCTTATTTTTGTCCTTATTCCTATTTTATCATCGTATTAACTCTTACTTTTATCCTTATTACTATTATTATTATCGTAATAACGCTTATTTTTATCCTTATTACTATTATTATTATGATTATAACTATTACTTTCAGCCATATTCCTATTTTTATTATGTAATAACTCTTTTTTGTATCCTTATTTCCATTATTATTATCGTAATAACTCTTATTTTTATCCTTATAACTATTATTAATATCGTAATAACTCTTATTTTTGTCCTTATTCCTATTTTATCATCGTATTAACTCTTACTTTTATCCTTATCACTATTATTATTATCGTAATAACTCTTATTCTTGTCCTTATTCCTATTTTATCATCGTATTAATCTTACTTTTATCCTTATTACTATTATTATTATCGCAATAACTCTTATTTTTATCCTTATTTCTATTATTATTATCATTATAACCATTATTTTCAGCCTTATTCCTATTTTTATTATGTAATAACTCTTATTTTTATCATTATTACTATTATTATTATCGTAATAACTCTTATTTTTGTCCTTATTCCTATTTTATCATCGTATTAACTCTTACTTTTATCCTTATTACTATTATTATTATCGTAATAACTCTTATTTTTATCCTTATTACTATTATTATTATGATTATAACTATTACTTTCAGCCATATTCCTATTTTTATTATGTAATAACTCTTTTTTGTATCCTTATTTCCATTATTATTATCGTAATAACTCTTATTTTTATCATTATAACTATTATTAATATCGTAATAACTCTTATTTTTGTCCTTATTCCTATTTTATCATCGTATTAATCTTACTTTTATCCTTATTACTGTTATTATTATCGCAATAACTCTTATTTTTGTCCTTATTCCTATTTTATCATCGTATTAACTCTTACTTTTATCCTTATTACTATTATTATTATCGTAATAACTCTTATTTTTATCCTTATTACTATTATTATTATGATTATAACTATTACATTCAGCCATATTCCTATTTTTATTATGTAATAACTCCTATTTTTATCATTATTACTATTATTATTATCGTAATAACTCTTATTTTTATGCTTATTTCTGTTATTATTATCATTCTAACTATTACTTTCAGCCATAATCCTATTTTTATTATGTAATAACTCTTATTTTTATCCTTATTTCTATTATTATTATCGTAATAACTCTTATTTTTATCCTTATAACTATTATTATTATCGTAATAACTCTTATTCTTGTCCTTATTCCTATTTTATCATCGTATTAACTCTTACTTTTATCCTTATTACTATTATTATTATCGTAATAACTCCTATTTTTATCCTTATTTCTATTATTATTATCATTATAACTAATATTTTCAGCCTTATTCCTATTTTTATTATGTAATAACTCTTATTTTTATCCTTATTACTATTATTATTATCGTAATAACTCTTATTTTTATCCTTATAACTATTATTATTATCGTAATAACTCTTATTCTTGTCCTTATTCCTATTTTATCATCGTATTAATCTTACTTTTATCCTTATTACTATTATTATTATCGCAATAACTCTTATTTTTATCCTTATTTCTATTATTATTATCATTATAACCATTATTTTCAGCCTTATTCCTATTTTTATTATGTAATAACTCTTATTTTTATCATTATTACTATTATTATTATCGTAATAACTCTTATTTTTACCCTTATAACTATTATTATTATCGTAATAACTCATATTTTTGTCCTCATTCCTATTTTATCATCGTATTTACTCTTACTCTTATCCTTATTTCTATTATTATAATCGTAGTAACTCTTATTTTTATCCTTATAACTATTATTATTATCGTAATAACTCTTATTTTTATCCTTATAACTATTATTATTATCGTAATAACTCTTATTCTTGTCCTTATTCCTATTTTATCATCGTATTAAGTCTTACTTTTATCCTTATTTCTATTATTATTATCGCAATAACTCTTATTTTTATCCTTATTTCTATTATTATTATCATTATAACCATTATTTTCAGCCTTGTTCCTATTTTTATTATGTAATAACTCCTATTTTTATCATTATTACTATTATTATTATCGTAATAACTCTTATTTTTATGCTTATTTCTGTTATTATTATCATTCTAACTATTACTTTCAGCCATAATCCTATTTTTATTATGTAATAACTCTTATTTTTATCCTTATTTCTATTATTATTATCGTAATAACTCTTATTTTTATCCTTATAACTATTATTATTATCGTAATAACTCTTATTCTTGTCCTTATTCCTATTTTATCATCGTATTAACTCTTACTTTTATCCTTATTACTATTATTATTATCGTAATAACTCCTATTTTTATCCTTATTTCTATTATTATTATCATTATAACTAATATTTTCAGCCTTATTCCTATTTTTATTATGTAATAACTCTTATTTTTATCCTTATTACTATTATTATTATCGTAATAACTCTTATTTTTATCCTTATAACTATTATTATTATCGTAATAACTCTTATTCTTGTCCTTATTCCTATTTTATCATCGTATTAATCTTACTTTTATCCTTATTACTATTATTATTATCGCAATAACTCTTATTTTTATCCTTATTTCTATTATTATTATCATTATAACCATTATTTTCAGCCTTATTCCTATTTTTATTATGTAATAACTCTTATTTTTATCATTATTACTATTATTATTATCGTAATAACTCTTATTTTTGTCCTTATTCCTATTTTATCATCGTATTAACTCTTACTTTTATCCTTATTACTATTATTATTATCGTAATAACTCCTATTTTTATCCTTATTTCTATTATTATTATCATTATAACTAATATTTTCAGCCATATTCCTATTTTTATTATGTAATAACTCTTTTTTGTATCCTTATTTCCATTATTATTATCGTAATAACTCTTATTTTTATCCTTATAACTATTATTAATACCGTAATAACTCTTATTTTTGTCCTTATTCCTATTTTATCATCGTATTAACTCTTACTTTTATCCTTATCACTATTATTATTATCGTAATAACTATTATTCTTGTCCTTATTCCTATTTTATCATCGTATTAATCTCACTTTTATCCTTATTACTATTATTATTATCGCAATAACTCTTATTTTTATCCTTATTTCTATTATTATTATCATTATAACTATTACTTTCAGCCATAATCCTATTTTTATTATGTAATAACTCTTATCTTTATCCTTATTTCTATTATTATTATCGTAATAACTCTTATTTTTACCCTTATAACTATTATTATTATCGTAATAACTCATATTTTTGTCCTTATTCCTATTTTATCATCGTATTTACTCTTACTCTTATCCTTATTTCTATTATTATAATCGTAGTAACTCTTATTTTTATCCTTATAACTATTATTATTATCGTAATAACTCTTATTTTTATCCTTATAACTATTATTATTATCGTAATAACTCTTATTCTTGTCCTTATTCCTATTTTATCATCGTATTAAGTCTTACTTTTATCCTTATTTCTATTATTATTATAGCAATAACTCTTATTTTTATCCTTATTTCTATTATTATTATCATTATAACCATTATTTTCAGCCTTGTTCCTATTTTTATTATGTAATAACACCTATTTTTATCATTATTACTATTATTATTATCGTAATAACTCTTATTTTTATGCTTATTTCTGTTATTATTATCATTCTAACTATTACTTTCAGCCATAATCCTATTTTTATTATGTAATAACTCTTATTTTTATCCTTATTTCTATTATTATTATCGTAATAACTCTTATTTTTATCCTTATAACTATTATTATTATCGTAATAACTCTTATTCTTGTCCTTATTCCTATTTTATCATCGTATTAACTCTTACTTTTATCCTTATTACTATTATTATTATCGTAATAACTCCTATTTTTATCCTTATTTCTATTATTATTATCATTATAACTAATATTTTCAGCCTTATTCCTATTTTTATTATGTAATAACTCTTATTTTTATCCTTATTACTATTATTATTATCGTAATAACTCTTATTTTTATCCTTATAACTATTATTATTATCGTAATAACTCTTATTCTTGTCCATATTCCTATTTTATCATCGTATTAATCTTACTTTTATCCTTATTACTATTATTATTATCGCAATAACTCTTATTTTTATCCTTATTTCTATTATTATTATCATTATAACCATTATTTTCAGCCTTATTCCTATTTTTATTATGTAATAACTCCTATTTTTATCATTATTACTATTATTATTATCGTAATAACTCTTATTTTTATGCTTATTTCTGTTATTATTATCATTCTAACTATTACTTTCAGCCATAATCCTATTTTTATTATGTAATAATAACTCTTATTTTTATCCTTATTTCTATTATTATTATCGTAATAACTCTTATTTTTACCCTTATAACTATTATTATTATCGTAATAACTCTTATTCTTGTCCTTATTCCTATTTTATCATCGTATTAACTCTTACTTTTATCCTTATTACTATTATTATTATCGTAATAACTCCTATTTTTATCCTTATTTCTATTATTATTATCATTATAACTATTATTTTCAGCCTTATTCCTATTTTTATTATGTAATAACTCTTATTTTTATCCTTATTACTATTATTATTATCGTAATGACTCTTATTTTTATCCTTATAACTATTATTATTATCGTAATAACTCTTATTCTTGTCCTTATTCCTATTTTATCATCGTATTAATCTTACTTTTATCCTTATTACTATTATTATTATCGCAATAACTCTTATTTTTGTCCTTATTTCTATTATTATTATCATTATAACCATTATTTTCAGCCTTATTCCTATTTGTATTATGTAATAACTCCTATTTTTATCATTATTACTATTATTATTATCGTAATAACTCATATTTTTGTCCTTATTCCTATTTTATCATCGTATTTACTCTTACTCTTATCCTTATTTCTATTATTATAATCGTAGTAACTCTTATTTTTATCCTTATAACTATTATTATTATCGTAATAACTCTTATTCTTGTCCTTATTCCTATTTTATCATCGTATTAATCTTACTTTTATCCTTATTACTATTATTATTATCGCAATAACTCTTATTTTTACCCTTATAACTATTATTATTATCGTAATAACTCATATTTTTGTCCTTATTCCTATTTTATCATCGTATTTACTCTTACTCTTATCCTTATTTATATTATTATAATCGTAGTAACTCTTATTTTTATCCTTATAACTATTATTATTATCGTAATAACTCTTATTTTTGTCCTTATTCCTATTTTATCATCGTATTTACTCTTACTCTTATCGTTATTTCTATTATTATAATCGTAGTAACTCTTATTTTTATCCTTATAACTATTATTATTATCGTAATAACTCTTATTTTTATCCTTATAACTATTATTATTATCGTAATAACTCTTATTCTTGTCCTTATTCCTATTTTATCATCGTATTAACTCTTACTTTTATCCTTATTACTATTATTATTATCGTAATAACTCCTATTTTTATCCTTATTTCTATTATTATTATCATTATAACTAATATTTTCAGCCTTATTCCTATTTTTATTATGTAATAACTCTTATTTTTATCCTTATTACTATTATTATTATCGTAATAACTCTTATTTTTATCCTTATAACTATTATTATTATCGTAATAACTCTTATTCTTGTCCTTATTCCTATTTTATCATCGTATTAATCTTACTTTTATCCTTATTACTATTATTATTATCGCAATAACTCTTATTTTTATCCTTATTTCTATTATTATTATCATTATAACCATTATTTTCAGCCTTATTCCTATTTTTATTATGTAATAACTCCTATTTTTATCATTATTACTATTATTATTATCGTAATAACTCTTATTTTTATGCTTATTTCTGTTATTATTATCATTCTAACTATTACTTTCAGCCATAATCCTATTTTTATTATGTAATAATAACTCTTATTTTTATCCTTATTTCTATTATTATTATCGTAATAACTCTTATTTTTACCCTTATAACTATTATTATTATCGTAATAACTCTTATTCTTGTCCTTATTCCTATTTTATCATCGTATTAACTCTTACTTTTATCCTTATTACTATTATTATTATCGTAATAACTCCTATTTTTATCCTTATTTCTATTATTATTATCATTATAACTATTATTTTCAGCCTTATTCCTATTTTTATTATGTAATAACTCTTATTTTTATCCTTATTACTATTATTATTATCGTAATGACTCTTATTTTTATCCTTATAACTATTATTATTATCGTAATAACTCTTATTCTTGTCCTTATTCCTATTTTATCATCGTATTAATCTTACTTTTATCCTTATTACTATTATTATTATCGCAATAACTCTTATTTTTGTCCTTATTTCTATTATTATTATCATTATAACCATTATTTTCAGCCTTATTCCTATTTTTATTATGTAATAACTCCTATTTTTATCATTATTACTATTATTATTATCGTAATAACTCATATTTTTGTCCTTATTCCTATTTTTATCATCGTATTTACTCTTACTCTTATCCTTATTTCTATTATTATAATCGTAGTAACTCTTATTTTTATCCTTATAACTATTATTATTATCGTAATAACTCTTATTTTTATCCTTATAACTATTATTAATATCGTAATAACTCTTATTTTTGTCCTTATTCCTATTTTATCATCGTATTAACTCTTACTTTTATCCTTATCACTATTATTATTATCGTAATAACTATTATTCTTGTCCTTATTCCTATTTTATCATCGTATTAAGTCTTACTTTTATCCCTATTACTATTATTATTATCGCAATAACTCTTATTTTTTATCCTTATTTCTATTATTATTATCATTATAACCATTATTTTTCTGCCTTATTCCTATTTTTATTATGTAATAACTGCTATTTTTATCATTATTACTATTATTATTATCGTAATAACTCTTATTTTTATGCTTATTTCTGTTATTATTATCATTCTAACTATTACTTTCAGCCATAATCCTATTTTTATTATGTAATAACTCTTATTTTTATCCTTATTTCTATTATTATTATCGTAATAACTCTTATTTTTACCCTTATAACTATTATTATTATCGTAATAACTCTTATTCTTGTCCTTATTCCTATTTTATCATCGTATTAACTCTTACTTTTATCCTTATTACTATTATTATTATCGTAATAACTCCTATTTTTATCCTTTCTATTATTATTATCATTATAACTATTATTTTCAGCCTTATTCCTATTTTTATTATGTAATAACTCTTATTTTTATCCTTATTACTATTATTATTATCGTAATAACTCTTATTTTTATCCTTATAACTATTATTATTATTGTAATAACTCTTATTCTTGTCCTTATTCCTATTTTATCATCGTATTAATCTTACTTTTATCCTTATTACTGTTATTATTATCGCAATAACTCTTATTTTTGTCCTTATTCCTATTTTATCATCGTATTAACTCTTACTTTTATCCTTATTACTATTATTATTATCGTAATAACGCTTATTTTTATCCTTATTACTATTATTATTATGATTATAACTATTACTTTCAGCCATATTCCTATTTTTATTATGTAATAACTCTTTTTTGTATCCTTATTTCCATTATTATTATCGTAATAACTCTTATTTTTATCCTTATAACTATTATTAATATCGTAATAACTCTTATTTTTGTCCTTATTCCTATTTTATCATCGTATTAACTCTTACTTTTATCCTTATCACTATTATTATTATCGTAATAACTATTATTCTTGTCCTTATTCCTATTTTATCATCGTATTAATCTTACTTTTATCCTTATTACTATTATTATTATCGCAATAACTCTTATTTTTGTCCTTATTTCTATTATTATTATCATTATAACCATTATTTTCAGCCTTATTCCTATTTTTATTATGTAATAACTCTTATTTTTATCCTTATAACTATTATTATTATCGTAATAACTCTTATTCTTGTCCTTATTCCTATTTTATCATCGTATTAATCTTACTTTTATCCTTATTACTATTATTATTATCGCAATAACTCTTATTTTTATCCTTATTTCTATTATTATTATCATTATAACTATTACTTTCAGCCATAATCCTATTTTTATTATGTAATAACTCTTATCTTTATCCTTATTTCTATTATTATTATCGTAATAACTCTTATTTTTACCCTTATAACTATTATTATTATCGTAATAACTCATATTTTTGTCCTTATTCCTATTTTATCATCGTATTTACTCTTACTCTTATCCTTATTTCTATTATTATAATCGTAGTAACTCTTATTTTTGTCCTTATTCCTATTTTATCATCGTATTAACTCTTACTTTTATCCTTATCACTATTATTATTATCGTAATAACTATTATTCTTGTCCTTATTCCTATTTTATCATCGTATTAAGTCTTACTTTTATCCCTATTACTATTATTATTATCGCAATAACTCTTATTTTTATCCTTATTTCTATTATTATTATCATTATAACCATTATTTTCTGCCTTATTCCTATTTTTATTATGTAATAACTGCTATTTTTATCATTATTACTATTATTATTATCGTAATAACTCTTATTTTTATGCTTATTTCTGTTATTATTATCATTCTAACTATTACTTTCAGCCATAATCCTATTTTTATTATGTAATAACTCTTATTTTTATCCTTATTTCTATTATTATTATCGTAATAACTCTTATTTTTACCCTTATAACTATTATTATTATCGTAATAACTCTTATTCTTGTCCTTATTCCTATTTTATCATCGTATTAACTCTTACTTTTATCCTTATTACTATTATTATTATCGTAATAACTCCTATTTTTATCCTTATTTCTATTATTATTATCATTATAACTATTATTTTCAGCCTTATTCCTATTTTTATTATGTAATAACTCTTATTTTTATCCTTATTACTATTATTATTATCGTAATAACTCTTATTTTTATCCTTATAACTATTATTATTATTGTAATAACTCTTATTCTTGTCCTTATTCCTATTTTATCATCGTATTAATCTTACTTTTATCCTTATTACTGTTATTATTATCGCAATAACTCTTATTTTTGTCCTTATTCCTATTTTATCATCGTATTAACTCTTACTTTTATCCTTATTACTATTATTATTATCGTAATAACGCTTATTTTTATCCTTATTACTATTATTATTATGATTATAACTATTACTTTCAGCCATATTCCTATTTTTATTATGTAATAACTCTTTTTTGTATCCTTATTTCCATTATTATTATCGTAATAACTCTTATTTTTATCCTTATAACTATTATTAATATCGTAATAACTCTTATTTTTGTCCTTATTCCTATTTTATCATCGTATTAACTCTTACTTTTATCCTTATCACTATTATTATTATCGTAATAACTATTATTCTTGTCCTTATTCCTATTTTATCATCGTATTAATCTTACTTTTATCCTTATTACTATTATTATTATCGCAATAACTCTTATTTTTGTCCTTATTTCTATTATTATTATCATTATAACCATTATTTTCAGCCTTATTCCTATTTTTATTATGTAATAACTCTTATTTTTATCCTTATAACTATTATTATTATCGTAATAACTCTTATTCTTGTCCTTATTCCTATTTTATCATCGTATTAATCTTACTTTTATCCTTATTACTATTATTATTATCGCAATAACTCTTATTTTTATCCTTATTTCTATTATTATTATCATTATAACCATTATTTTCAGTCTTATTCCTATTTTTATTATGTAATAACTCTTATTTTTATCATTATTACTATTATTATTATCGTAATAACTCTTATTTTTGTCCTTATTCCTATTTTATCATCGTATTAACTCTTACTTTTATCCTTATTACTATTATTATTATCGTAATAACTCTTATTTTTATCCTTATTACTATTATTATTATGATTATAACTATTACTTTCAGCCATATTCCTATTTTTATTATGTAATAACTCTTTTTTGTATCCTTATATCCATTATTATTATCGTAATAACTCTTATTTTTATCCTTATAACTATTATTAATATCGTAATAACTCTTATTTTTGTCCTTATTCCTATTTTATCATCGTATTAATCTTACTTTTATCCTTATTACTGTTATTATTATCGCAATAACTCTTATTTTTGTCCTTATTCCTATTTTATCATCGTATTAACTCTTACTTTTATCCTTATTACTATTATTATTATCGTAATAACTCTTATTTTTATCCTTATTACTATTATTATTATGATTATAACTATTACTTTCAGCCATATTCCTATTTTTATTATGTAATAACTCTTTTTTGTATCCTTATTTCCATTATTATTATCGTAATAACTCTTATTTTTATCCTTATAACTATTATTAATATCGTAATAACTCTTATTTTTGTCCTTATTCCTATTTTATCATCGTATTAACTCTTACTTTTATCCTTATCACTATTATTATTATCGTAATAACTATTATTCTTGTCCTTATTCCTATTTTATCATCGTATTAATCTTACTTTTATCCTTATTACTATTATTATTATCGCAATAACTCTTATTTTTATCCTTATTTCT
The DNA here is from genome assembly GCA_945859595.2 of Megachile willughbiella. Classification (NCBI taxonomy): domain Eukaryota; kingdom Metazoa; phylum Arthropoda; class Insecta; order Hymenoptera; family Megachilidae; genus Megachile; species Megachile willughbiella. The sequence goes on along the minus strand of CAMAOD020000199.1, from coordinate 29,887 downwards.
ATTATTATTATCATTATAACCATTATTTTCAGCCTTATTCCTATTTTTATTATTAATAACTCCTATTTTTATCATTATTACTATTATTATTATCGTAATAACTCTTATTTTTATCCTTATAACTATTATGATTATTGTAATAACTCTTATTCTTGTCCTTATTCCTATTTTATCATCGTATTAATCTTACTTTTATCCTTATTACTGTTATTATTATCGCAATAACTCTTATTTTTGTCCTTATTCCTATTTTATCATCGTATTAACTCTTACTTTTATCCTTATTACTATTATTATTATCGTAATAACGCTTATTTTTATCCTTATTACTATTATTATTATGATTATAACTATTACTTTCAGCCATATTCCTATTTTTATTATGTAATAACTCTTTTTTGTATCCTTATTTCCATTATTATTATCGTAATAACTCTTATTTTTATCCTTATAACTATTATTAATATCGTAATAACTCTTATTTTTGTCCTTATTCCTATTTTATCATCGTATTAACTCTTACTTTTATCCTTATCACTATTATTATTATCGTAATAACTCTTATTCTTGTCCTTATTCCTATTTTATCATCGTATTAATCTTACTTTTATCCTTATTACTATTATTATTATCGCAATAACTCTTATTTTTATCCTTATTTCTATTATTATTATCATTATAACCATTATTTTCAGCCTTATTCCTATTTTTATTATGTAATAACTCTTATTTTTATCATTATTACTATTATTATTATCGTAATAACTCTTATTTTTGTCCTTATTCCTATTTTATCATCGTATTAACTCTTACTTTTATCCTTATTACTATTATTATTATCGTAATAACTCTTATTTTTATCCTTATTACTATTATTATTATGATTATAACTATTACTTTCAGCCATATTCCTATTTTTATTATGTAATAACTCTTTTTTGTATCCTTATTTCCATTATTATTATCGTAATAACTCTTATTTTTATCATTATAACTATTATTAATATCGTAATAACTCTTATTTTTGTCCTTATTCCTATTTTATCATCGTATTAATCTTACTTTTATCCTTATTACTGTTATTATTATCGCAATAACTCTTATTTTTGTCCTTATTCCTATTTTATCATCGTATTAACTCTTACTTTTATCCTTATTACTATTATTATTATCGTAATAACTCTTATTTTTATCCTTATTACTATTATTATTATGATTATAACTATTACATTCAGCCATATTCCTATTTTTATTATGTAATAACTCTTTTTTGTATCCTTATTTCCATTATTATTATCGTAATAACTCTTATTTTTATCCTTATAACTATTATTAATATCGTAATAACTCTTATTTTTGTCCTTATTCCTATTTTATCATCGTATTAACTCTTACTTTTATCCTTATTACTATTATTATTATCGTAATAACTCCTATTTTTATCCTTATTTCTATTATTATTATCATTATAACTATTATTTTCAGCCTTATTCCTATTTTTATTATGTAATAACTCTTATTTTTATCCTTATTACTATTATTATTATCGTAATAACTCTTATTTTTATCCTTATAACTATCATTATTATCGTAATAACTCTTATTCTTGTCCTTATTCCTATTTTATCATCGTATTATCTCTTACTTTTATCCTTATTACTATTATTATTATCGTAATAACTCTTATTTTTATCCTTATAACTATTATTATTATCGTAATAACTCTTATTCTTGTTCTTATTCCTATTTTATCATCGTATTAACTCTTACTTTTATCCTCATTACTATTATTATTATCGTAATAACTCTTATTTTTATCCTTATTACTATTATTATTATCGTAATAACTCTTATTTTTATCCTTATTACTATTATTATTATCGTACTAACTCTTATTTTTATCCTTATAACTATTATTATTATCGTAATAACTCTTATTCTTGTCCTTATTCCTATTTTATCATGGTATTAATCTTACTTTTATCCTTATTACTATTATTATTATCGCAATAACTCTTATTTTTATCCTTATTTCTATTATTATTATCATTATAACCATTATTTTCAGCCTTATTCCTATTTTTATTATGTAATAACTCTTATTTTTATCATTATTACTATTATTATTATCGTAATAACTCTTATTTTTATGCTTATTTCTGTTATTATTATCATTCTAACTATTACTTTCAGCCATAATCCTATTTTTATTATGTAATAACTCTTATTTTTATCCTTATTTCTATTATTATTATCGTAATAACTCTTATTTTTATCCTTATAACTATTATTATTATCGTAATAACACTTATTCTTGTCCTTATTCCTATTTTATCATCGTATTATCTCTTACTTTTATCCTTATTACTATTATTATTATCGTAATAACTCCTATTTTTATCCTTATTTCTATTATTATTATCATTATAACTATTATTTTCAGCCTTATTCCTATTTTTATTATGTAATAACTCTTATTTTTATCCTTATTACTATTATTATTATCGTAATAACTCTTATTTTTATCCTTATAACTATTATTATTATCGTAATAACTCTTATTCTTGTCCTTATTCCTATTTTATCATCGTATTAATCTTACTTTTATCCTTATTACTATTATTATTATCGCAATAACTCTTATTTTTATCCTTATTTCTATTATTATTATCATTATAACCATTATTTTCAGCCTTATTCCTATTTTTATTAGGTAGTAACTCTTATTTTTATCATTATTACTATTATTATTATCGTAATAACTCTTATTCTTGTTCTTGTTCCTATTTTATCATCGTATTAACTCTTACTTTTATCCTCATTACTATTATTATTATCGTAATAACTCTTATTTTTATCCTTATTACTATTATTATTATCGTAATAACTCTTATTTTTATCCTTATTACTATTATTATTATCGTAATAACTCTTATTTTTATCCTTATAACTATTATTATTATCGTAATAACTCTTATTCTTGTCCTTATTCCTATTTTATCATCGTATTAATCTCACTTTTATCCTTATTACTATTATTATTATCGCAATAACTCTTATTTTTATCCTTATTTCTATTATTATTATCATTATTGTTAAGAGGATAAATGTAACTATTATCTATGTCGAAGGGATCTACATTACCTTCACTAAGCGACACCTATGTATAATGTAAATACAATAGATATTATGTACGGTACTGTTTATGTAGTCAGTCCTTGTAATAAAGTCAAGCTGTATACACGTGCTAAAGACATAAGAGTATCCCAAATTTAAAGAAATAAAAACCTTAAAAATAACAATTAATAACAGGTTATGGGCCCAGTCCCAGTAAAGAAAATTCAAATTTAAAAAAAGTAAAAACCAAAAAATTAAGTGATTGCAAAGATAATAATAGATTCAGGAAAACGTGGTTGTGAAACAAAGAACAACATGGCTACAAGCAACAGTTACAACGGTGAAGAGATAATTCAAATTGAAAAATTAAAAGACGAGTCCAATTTCCAGTTCTGGAAATTTCAAATAATAATTATATTCAAATCAATGAGTGTTTATGACGTAGTAAATGGCGAAAGTATTCTTGAGATAACTGAAACAGGTAAAAGGAAAGCAGAATGGGAACTCAAGGACGCTAGGGCTCAAAGATTAATAATTACATCGACGGAAAAAAAACCTCAAATGCACCTTCTGAACTGTAAGACATCTAAAGAAATGTTCGAAAAATTAGTAAAAATATATGGAAAAGACACGGAACAAAAGAAATGCTCTCTACTACAGGAATTCTTCAATTACTCGTTCGAGAAAGGTAGTGATATAGCCACGCATGTAAGTACGTTGGAAAATTTATCCTATAGACTAAATGCATTAGATCAACCAATAGATGATACTATGCTAATAACTAAGATTATATCTACATTACCAAGCCAATATAGACATTTTGTTAGTGCCTGGGATTCCACTGCATCAAACGATAAAACACTAACTAATTTAATAACCAGGCTCCAACAAGAAGAAAATAGATTATACCTACATGAAACAATAGAAGAACAAGTAGCCTTCAAGTCAACAATCAGAAGATGCTATAAATGTAATAAAACTGATCATTTGGCTAAAAATTGCAGAGTAAAACCGATGGAAAGCTACCTTTACAGAGAACATCCTAACACATACCCAAAACGATACACACAAGGAAATACATACAGATGCAGTATCTGTAAGAAAAATAACCATACTGAGAGGGACTGCTACTTCAGAAAACGTAAAACACCTTCTGCAGAAAAATCTACAACGGACAAGGTATGTTTCTTAACCACTGACACCCGACGAGATGATTGGGTCGTCGACTCAGGTGCGTCGAATCACATGATTAACAACGTTGAGCAATTAGATAATGTAAAGCGGCTAATTACAGAAATAGGAACAGCAAAGAAGGAAGTAACAATGAAAGGAGAGGCAGTAGGAGAAATCAATACTGAAAACTGCATATTAAAGAAAGTTATTTTAATTCCAGAACTGACGAGAAACCTTCTATCTGTACACGCAATAACGCAAAACGGTGGTGAAGTAAAATTTACAAAAAATAGAGTAAAAATATCTAAGGGTGAAACTATAGTTTTAGAAGGCACACAAGAAGAGGATGGACTCTATGTAATAAAATTGAACACTGCAAGTAAAATAGAAAGTCTATTAACAAGAAATAAAGCTACAACAGAGTGGCACAGAAAACTGGGACACTTAAGTTTCCAAAATATAAAGAAATTGATCGGCTTAAGCGAAGGTATAAACCTATCGCCGGAACTTATTAATAATCAAGAAATCTGCGATATATGTACTAGAGCGAAACAAACAAGGAAACCTTTCTTGGAAGAAAGAACAAGAGCGTCGAGTCCATTGGAGATTATACATTCAGACGTATGTGGTCCAATAGAGCCCAACACATGGGATGGAATGAAATATTTTGTAACATTTCTTGATGACTTCACGCACTTCGCAGCGGTGTTTCTCGTAGCAGGCAGGTATGAAGTGACTGAAACTGTAAAAATGTATATAAAACAGTGTGAAACGAAGTGGAATAAAAAGGTACATAAACTAAGATGCGACAATGGTAAAGAATATGCGAACAATGATCTTCGGAGTTGGTGCAAGAACAATGGCACTATCCTAGATTTAACAATTGCATACTCGCCACAGTTAAATGGAAAAGCGGAAAGGTTAAACCGAAGTATTTTAGACAAAACAAGAGCCTTATTAATAGACTCTCAATTAGACAAAGATATGTGGGGAGAAGCAGTTCGCACTGCAGTATACCTACTAAATCGAAGTCCAACAAAAACGAGCAATAGGACACCAGCAGAAAATTGGCTAGGAAAAAAACCCAATCTTTTGAATTTACAAATCTTTGGTTGCGATGCCTTTGTAAAAGAATTAAAATACCTAAAGAAATTAGATGAAAGAAGCAGAAAATATACCTTTGTCGGATATACAACATGCGGCTATCGCCTTTGGGACGAAAATAACAAGAAAATAATAACTGCAAGAGACGTCGTCTTTAAAAGTAAAGGACAAGCTGAAGAAAATGAGGAAAAAGAAGACGAACGAATGAGAAATAAAGTAAAAATGAATCACGAAATATTGGAAAAGATTGAAGAAACAGAAACTACCAACGAAGAAAGGGATGATGAAGAAGAAGAAGAATTAGAAAACGGTCAAGAAGAGGAAGAGGAATACGAGAAGTGTATAAAAACAGAGGGAGAAAAACAAGAACTAAGAAGAGGAACAAGGGAAAGAAATATTCCAGAAAGATATGGCGACTATTATGTACACTTAACATACAAAGAAGCAATCGAAGGGCAAGATGCACAGAAATGGAAAGAAGCTATACAAGAAGAAAAGGAGTCACTGAAAGCAAATGAAACATGGATAGAAGCAGATCCAAATACAGTTAAAAATAAGAGAGTGCTAAGTACAAAATGGGTATTTAAAATAAAAGACAATGGAAGATACCGAGCACGACTAGTAGCACGAGGATGCGAACAAAAAGAAGGCTTAGACTATGACGAAACCTATAGTCCAGTACTTCCAACAAATGTCTTTCGGTTAATAATGGCCTACTCAGTACAAAAGGATTATCAACTAGCAAAATTTGATGTCAAAACTGCATTCCTATATGGAGATCTAGATGAAGAACTGTATGTAAAACTACCAGATGGCTTTGAAAACACAAACAAGGTATACAAACTACAAAAAGCAATCTATGGACTCAAGCAAGCACCAATAAAATGGAACCAACACTTCAAAAATTATCTGAATAAAAATGAATTTACAACGATCCCCTCAGATCAATGTGTGTTTAAATCAAAGGAAGGATCAACAATACTAGCTCTATATGTAGATGACGGAATAGTAATTAGCAATAGTAAAAAGGATCTAGATTATATACTAAAACAATTAGCAAGTAAGTTTATGGTAACAATTTATAATACACTCGAAAGCTTTCTAGGTATAAACATAAGCAAAGGTAATAACATAATAAAATTGAATCAAACTAATTATATTGACTCTTTGCTACAAAAATATGGAATGGAAAATTCAAAGGAAGTTCCGACACCAATTGTAAGTATAGATACTACCACAGATTATAAAAACATAAAATCAGAGAAAGTATTTCCTTACAGAGAAGTAGTAGGTAGCTTACAATACTTGTCAACTAGAACGCGTCCAGACATTGCATTTGCTGTAAATTATGTCAGTAGATATGTAGAAAAACCAACATCGCAAAACATTTATCAATTAAAGCGTATTCTAAGATATTTGCAGGGTACTAAACATTTAGGAGTACAGTACACACGAAATTTATATGCTCACAACGACGAACTAGTAGGATATTGTGACGCAGACTTTGCTGGAGACACCATTACACGGAAAAGTACCACAGGATACGTAATAATGTATGGAAAAGGTCCAATCAGCTGGTGTTCTCATAAGCAGCCTATAGTATCTCTCTCAACAACTGAAGCTGAATACATAGCGGCAGCAGAGTGCTGCAAAGAATTAATATACTTAAAACATATTCTAGAATCGATAACAAACAGAGAGGTAAAAGCTAAGCTTCTAATTGATAATCAAGGAGCACTAAGTCTAATTAAAAATGGAATTTTACATAGAAGAAGCAAACACATAGACGTTAGGTTTCACTTTATAAGTGAAAAATATGCTGAAGGTATAATAGGTCTAGAATACTGTCCTACTGACGAACAAATAGCTGACATATTAACGAAACCTTTGAGTACAGAAAAATTTAAACAACTTAAAAACAACTTACTATACATGAAATAACTTATTGATAGACTTACATTTAAGAGGGAGTGTTAAGAGGATAAATGTAACTATTATCTATGTCGAAGGGATCTACATTACCTTCACTAAGCGACACCTATGTATAATGTAAATACAATAGATATTATGTACGGTACTGTTTATGTAGTCAGTCCTTGTAATAAAGTCAAGCTGTATACACGTGCTAAAGACATAAGAGTATCCCAAATTTAAAGAAATAAAAACCTTAAAAATAACAATTAATAACAATTATAACCATTATTTTCAGCCTTATTCCTATTTTTATTATGTAATAACTCTTATTTTTATCATTATTACTATTATTATTATCGTAATAACTCTTATTTTTATGCTTATTTCTGTTATTATTATCATTCCAACTATTACTTTCAGCCATAATCCTATTTTTATTATGTAATAACTCTTATTTTTATCCTTATTTCTATTATTATTATCGTAATAACTCTTATTTTTACCCTTATAACTATTATTATTATCGTAATAACTCATATTTTTGTCCTTATTCCTATTTTATCATCGTATTTACTCTTACTCTTATCCTTATTTCTATTATTATAATCGTAGTAACTCTTATTTTTAACCTTATAACTATTATTATTATCGTAATAACTCTTATTTTTGTCCTTATTCCTATTTTATCATCGTATTAACTCTTACTTTTATCCTTATCACTATTATTATTATCGTAATAACTATTATTTTTATCCTTATTTCTATTATTATTATCATTATAACCATTATTTTTATCCTTATAACTATTATTATTATCGTAATAACTCTTATTTTTGTCCTTATTCCTATTTTATCATCGTATTAACTCTTACTTTTATCCTTATTACTATTATTATAATCGTAATAACTCTTATTTTTATCCTTATAACTATTATTATTATCGTAATAACTCTTATTCTTGTTCTTATTCCTATTTTATCATCGTATTAACTCTTACTTTTATCCTCATTACTATTATTATTATCGTAATAACTCTTATTTTTATCCTTATTACTATTATTATTATCGTAATAACTCTTATTTTTATCCTTATTACTATTATTATTATCGTAATAACTCTTATTTTTATCCTTATAACTATTATTATTATCGTAATAACTCTTATTCTTGTCCTTATTCCTATTTTATCATCGTATTAAGTCTTACTTTTATCCTTATTACTATTATTATTATCGCAATAACTCTTATTTTTATCCTTATTTCTATTATTATTATCATTATAACCATTATTTTCAGCCTTATTCCTATTTTTATTATGTAATAACTCCTATTTTTATCATTATTACTATTATTATTATCGTAATAACTCTTATTTGTATCCTTATAACTATTATTATTATCGTAATAACTCTTATTCTTGTTCTTATTCCTATTTTATCATCGTATTAACTCTTACTTTTATCCTCATTACTATTATTATTATCGTAATAACTCTTATTTTTATCCTTATTACTATTATTATTATCGTAATAACTCTTATTTTTATCCTTATTACTATTATTATTATCGTAATAACTCTTATTTTTATCCTTATAACTATTATTATTATCGTAATAACTCTTATTCTTGTCCTTATAACTATTATTATTATCGTAATAACTCTTAATCTTGTCCTTATTCCTGTTTTATCATCGTATTATCTCTTACTTTTATCCTTATTACTATTATTATTATCGTAATAACTCTTATTTTTATCCTTATTTCTATTATTATTATCATTATAACCATTATTTTCAGCCTTATTCCTATTTTTATTATGTAATAACTCTTATTTTTATCCTTATAACTATTATTATTATCGTAATAACTCTTATTTTTGTCCTTATTCCTATTTTATCATCGTATTAACTCTTACTTATATCCTTATTACTATTATTATTATCGTAATAACTCTTATTTTTATCCTTATTACTATTATTATGATGATTATAGCTATTACTTTCAACCATATTCCTATTTTTATTATGTAATAACTCTTATTTTTATCCTTATTTCCATTATTATTATCGTAATAACACTTATTTTTATCCTTATAACTATTATTAATATCGTAATAACTCTCATTTTTGTCCTTATTCCTATTTTATCATCGTATTAACTCTTACTTTTATCCTCATTACTATTATTATTATCGTAATAACTCTTATTTTTATCCTTATTACTATTATTATTATCGTAATAACTCTTATTTTTACCCTTATAACTATTATTATTATCGTAATAACTCATATTTTTGTCCGTATTCCTATTTTATCATCGTATTTACTCTTACTCTTATCCTTATTTCTATTATTATAATCGTAGTAACTCTTATTTTTATCCTTATAACTATTATTATTATCGTAATAACTCTTATTTTTATCCTCATAACTATTATTATTATCGTAATAACTCTTATTCTTGTTCTTATTCCTATTTTATCATCGTATTAACTCTTACTTTTATCCTCATTACTATTATTATTATCGTAATAACTCTTATTTTTATCCTTATAACTATTATTATTATCGTAATAACTCTTATTCTTGTTCTTATTCCTATTTTATCATCGTATTAACTCTTACTTTTATCCTCATTACTATTATTATTATCGTAATAACTCTTATTTTTATCCTTATTACTATTATTATTATCGTAATAACTCTTATTTTTATCCTTATTACTATTATTATTATCGTAATAACTCTTATTTTTATCCTTATTTCTATTATTATTATCGTAATAACTCTTATTTTTATCCTTATAACTATTATTATTATCGTTATAACTCTTATTCTTGTCCTTATTCCTATTTTATCATCGTATTAATCTCACTTTTATCCTTATTACTATTATTATTATCGCAATAACTCTTATTTTTATCCTTATTTCTATTATTATTATCATTATAACCATTATTTTCAGCCTTATTCCTATTTTTATTATGTAATAACTCTTATTTTTATCATTATTACTATTATTATTATCGTAATAACTCTTATTTTTATGCTTATTTCTGTTATTATTATCATTCCAACTATTACTTTCAGCCATAATCCTATTTTTATTATGTAATAACTCTTATTTTTATCCTTATTTCTATTATTATTATCGTAATAACTCTTATTTTTACCCTTATAACTATTATTATTATCGTAATAACTCATATTTTTGTCCTTATTCCTATTTTATCATCGTATTTACTCTTACTCTTATCCTTATTTCTATTATTATAATCGTAGTAACTCTTATTTTTAACCTTATAACTATTATTATTATCGTAATAACTCTTATTTTTGTCCTTATTCCTATTTTATCATCGTATTAACTCTTACTTTTATCCTTATCACTATTATTATTATCGTAATAACTATTATTTTTATCCTTATTTCTATTATTATTATCATTATAACCATTATTTTTATCCTTATAACTATTATTATTATCGTAATAACTCTTATTTTTGTCCTTATTCCTATTTTATCATCGTATTAACTCTTACTTTTATCCTTATTACTATTATTATAATCGTAATAACTCTTATTTTTATCCTTATAACTATTATTATTATCGTAATAACTCTTATTTTTATCCTTATAACTATTATTATTATCGTAATAACTCTTATTCTTGTTCTTATTCCTATTTTATCATCGTATTAACTCTTACTTTTATCCTCATTACTATTATTATTATCGTAATAACTCTTATTTTTATCCTTATTACTATTATTATTATCGTAATAACTCTTATTTTTATCCTTATTACTATTATTATTATCGTAATAACTCTTATTTTTATCCTTATAACTATTATTATTATCGTAATAACTCTTATTCTTGTCCTTATTCCTATTTTATCATCGTATTAAGTCTTACTTTTATCCTTATTACTATTATTATTATCGCAATAACTCTTATTTTTATCCTTATTTCTATTACTATTATCATTATAACCATTATTTTCAGCCTTATTCCTATTTTTATTATGTAATAACTCCTATTTTTATCATTATTACTATTATTATTATCGTAATAACTCTTATTTTTATCCTTATAACTATTATTATTATCGTAATAACTCTTATTCTTGTTCTTATTCCTATTTTATCATCGTATTAACTCTTACTTTTATCCTCATTACTATTATTATTATCGTAATAACTCTTATTTTTATCCTTATTACTATTATTATTATCGTAATAACTCTTATTTTTGTCCTTATTCCTATTTTATCATCGTATTAACTCTTACTTTTATCCTTATTACTATTATTATAATCGTAATAACTCTTATTTTTATCCTTATAACTATTATTATTATCGTAATAACTCTTATTTTTATCCTTATAACTATTATTATTATCGTAATAACTCTTATTCTTGTTCTTATTCCTATTTTATCATCGTATTAACTCTTACTTTTATCCTCATTACTATTATTATTATCGTAATAACTCTTATTTTTATCCTTATTACTATTATTATTATCGTAATAACTCTTATTTTTATCCTTATTACTATTATTATTATCGTAATAACTCTTATTTTTATCCTTATAACTATTATTATTATCGTAATAACTCTTATTCTTGTCCTTATTCCTATTTTATCATCGTATTAAGTCTTACTTTTATCCTTATTACTATTATTATTATCGCAATAACTCTTATTTTTATCCTTATTTCTATTACTATTATCATTATAACCATTATTTTCAGCCTTATTCCTATTTTTATTATGTAATAACTCCTATTTTTATCATTATTACTATTATTATTATCGTAATAACTCTTATTTTTATCCTTATAACTATTATTATTATCGTAATAACTCTTATTCTTGTTCTTATTCCTATTTTATCATCGTATTAACTCTTACTTTTATCCTCATTACTATTATTATTATCGTAATAACTCTTATTTTTATCCTTATTACTATTATTATTATCGTAATAACTCTTATTTTTATCCTTATTACTATTATTATTATCGTAATAACTCTTATTTTTATCCTTATAACTATTATTATTATCGTAATAACTCTTATTCTTGTCCTTATTCCTATTTTATCATCGTATTAAGTCTTACTTTTATCCTTATTACTATTATTATTATCGCAATAACTCTTATTTTTATCCTTATTTCTATTATTATTATCATTATAACCATTATTTTCAGCCTTATTCCTATTTTTATTATGTAATAACTCCTATTTTTATCATTATTACTATTATTATTATCGTAATAACTCTTATTTTTATCCTTATTACTATTATTATTATCGTAATAACTCTTATTTTTATCCTTATTACTATTATTATTATCGTAATAACTCTTATTTTTATCCTTATAACTATTATTATTATCGTAATAACTCTTAATCTTGTCCTTATTCCTGTTTTATCATCGTATTATCTCTTACTTTTATCCTTATTACTATTATTATTATCGTAATAACTCTTATTTTTATCCTTATTTCTATTATTATTATCATTATAACCATTATTTTCAGCCTTATTCCTATTTTTATTATGTAATAACCCTTATTTTTATCCTTATAACTATTATTATTATCGTAATAACTCTTATTTTTGTCCTTATTCCTATTTTATCATCGTATTAAGTCTTACTTTTATCCTTATTACTATTATTATTATCGCAATAACTCTTATTTTTATCCTTATTTCTATTATTATTATCATTATAACCATTATTTTCAGCCTTATTCCTATTTTTATTATGTAATAACTCTTATTTTTATCCTTATTTCCATTATTATTATCGTAATAACACTTATTTTTATCCTTATAACTATTATTAATATCGTAATAACTCTCATTTTTGTCCTTATAACTATTATTATTATCGTAATAACTCTTATTCTTGTCCTTATTCCTATTTTATCATCGTATTATCTCTTACTTTTATCCTTATTACTATTATTATTATCGTAATAACTCCTATTTTTATCCTTATTTCTATTATTATTATCATTATAACCATTATTTTCAGCCTTATTCCTATTTTTATTAGGTAATAACTCTTATTTTTATCATTATTACTATTATTATTATCGTAATAACTCTTATTCTTGTTCTTATTCCTATTTTATCATCGTATTAACTCTTACTTTTATCCTCATTACTATTATTATTTTCGTAATAACTCTTATTTTTATCCTTATTACTATTATTATTATCGTAATAACTCTTATTTTTATCCTTATTACTATTATTATTATCGTAATAACTCTTATTTTTATCCTTATAACTATTATTATTATCGTAATAACTCTTATTCTTGTCCTTATTCCTATTTTATCATCGTATTAATCTTTCTTTTATCCTTATTACTATTATTATTATCGCAATAACTCTTATTTTTACCCTTATAACTATTATTATTATCGTTATAACTCATATTTTTGTCCTTATTCCTATTTTATCATCGTATTTACTCTTACTCTTATCCTTATTTCTATTATTATAATCGTAGTAACTCTTATTTTTATCCTTATAACTATTATTATTATCGTAATAACTCTTATTTTTGTCCTTATTCCTATTTTATCATCGTATTTACTCTTACTCTTATCGTTATTTCTATTATTATAATCGTAGTAACTCTTATTTTTATCCTTATAACTATTATTATTATCGTAATAACTCTTATTTTTATCCTTATAACCATTATTATTATCGTAATAACTCTTATTCTTGTCCTTATTCCTATTTTATACATCGTATTAAGTCTTACTTTTATCCTTATTACTATTATTATTATCGCAATAACTCTTATTTTTATCCTTATTCCTATTTTATCATCGTATTTACTCTTACTCTTATCCTTATTTCTATTATTATAATCGTAGTAACTCTTATTTTTATCCTTATAACTATTATTATTATCGTAATAACTCTTATTTTTGTCCTTATTCCTATTTTATCATCGTATTAACTCTTACTTTTATCCTTATCACTATTATTATTATCGTAATAACTATTATTTTTATCCTTATTTCTATTATTATTATCATTATAACCATTATTTTTATCCTTATAACTATTATTATTATCGTAATAACTCTTATTTTTGTCCTTATTCCTATTTTATCATCGTATTAACTCTTACTTTTATCCTTATTACTATTATTATAATCGTAATAACTCTTATTTTTATCCTTATAACTATTATTATTATCGTAATAACTCTTATTTTTATCCTTATAACTATTATTATTATCGTAATAACTCTTATTCTTGTTCTTATTCCTATTTTATCATCGTATTAACTCTTACTTTTATCCTCATTACTATTATTATTATCATAATAACTCTTATTTTTATCCTTATTACTATTATTATTATCGTAATAACTCTTATTTTTATCCTTATTACTATTATTATTATCGTAATAACTCTTATTTTTATCCTTATAACTATTATTATTATCGTAATAACTCTTATTCTTGTCCTTATTCCTATTTTATCATCGTATTAAGTCTTACTTTTATCCTTATTACTATTATTATTATCGCAATAACTCTTATTTTTATCCTTATTTCTATTATTATTATCATTATAACCATTATTTTCAGCCTTATTCCTATTTTTATTATGTAATTACTCCTATTTTTATCATTATTACTATTATTATTATCGTAATAACTCTTATTTTTATCCTTATAACTATTATTATTATCGTAATAACTCTTATTCTTGTTCTCATTCCTATTTTATCATCGTATTAACTCTTACTTTTATCCTCATTACTATTATTATTATCGTAATAACTCTTATTTTTATCCTTATTACTATTATTATTATCGTAATAACTCTTATTTTTATCCTTATTACTATTATTATTATCGTAATAACTCTTATTTTTATCCTTATAACTATTATTATTATCGTAATAACTCTTATTCTTGTTCTTATTCCTATTTTATCATCGTATTAAGTCTTACTTTTATCCTTATTACTATTATTATTATCGCAATAACTCTTATTTTTATCCTTATTTCTATTATTATTATCATTATAACCATTATTTTCAGCCTTATTCCTATTTTTATTATGTAATAACTCCTATTTTTATCATTATTACTATTATTATTATCGTAATAACTCTTATTTTTATCCTTATTACTATTATTATTATCGTAATAACTCTTATTTTTATCCTTATTACTATTATTATTATCGTAATAACTCTTATTTTTATCCTTATAACTATTATTATTATCGTAATAACTCTTAATCTTGTCCTTATTCCTGTTTTATCATCGTATTATCTCTTACTTTTATCCTTATTACTATTATTATTATCGTAATAACTCTTATTTTTATCCTTATTTCTATTATTATTATCATTATAACCATTATTTTCAGCCTTATTCCTATTTTTATTATGTAATAACTCTTATTTTTATCCTTATAACTATTATTATTATCGTAATAACTCTTATTTTTGTCCTTATTCCTATTTTATCATCGTATTAACTCTTACTTATATCCTTATTACTATTATTATTATCGTAATAACTCTTATTTTTATCCTTATTACTATTATTATGATGATTATAGCTATTACTTTCAACCATATTCCTATTTTTATTATGTAATAACTCTTATTTTTATCCTTATTTCCATTATTATTATCGTAATAACACTTATTTTTATCCTTATAACTATTATTAATATCGTAATAACTCTCATTTTTGTCCTTATTCCTATTTTATCATCGTATTAACTCTTACTTTTATCCTCATTACTATTATTATTATCGTAATAACTCTTATTTTTATCCTTATTACTATTATTATTATCGTAATAACTCTTATTTTTACCCTTATAACTATTATTATTATCGTAATAACTCATATTTTTGTCCGTATTCCTATTTTATCATCGTATTTACTCTTACTCTTATCCTTATTTCTATTATTATAATCGTAGTAACTCTTATTTTTATCCTTATAACTATTATTATTATCGTAATAACTCTTATTTTTATCCTCATAACTATTATTATTATCGTAATAACTCTTATTCTTGTTCTTATTCCTATTTTATCATCGTATTAACTCTTACTTTTATCCTCATTACTATTATTATTATCGTAATAACTCTTATTTTTATCAATATAACTATTATTATTATCGTAATAACTCTTATTCTTGTTCTTATTCCTATTTTATCATCGTATTAACTCTTACTTTTATCCTCATTACTATTATTATTATCGTAATAACTCTTATTTTTATCCTTATTACTATTATTATTATCATTATAACCATTATTTTCAGCCTTATTCCTATTTTTATTATGTAATAACTCCTATTTTTATCATTATTACTATTATTATTATCGTAATAACTCTTATTTTTATCCTTATTTCTATTATTATTATCGTAATAACTCTTATTTTTATCCTTATAACTATTATTATTATCGTAATAACTCTTATTCTTGTCCTTATTCCTATTTTATCATCGTATTATCTCTTACTTTTATCCTTATTACTATTATTATTATCGTAATAACTCCTATTTTTATCCTTATTTCTATTATTATTATCATTATAACCATTATTTTCAGCCTTATTCCTATTTTTATTAGGTAATAACTCTTATTTTTATCATTATTACTATTATTATTATCGTAATAACTCTTATTCTTGTTCTTATTCCTATTTTATCATCGTATTAACTCTTACTTTTATCCTCATTACTATTATTATTTTCGTAATAACTCTTATTTTTATCCTTATTACTATTATTATTATCGTAATAACTCTTATTTTTATCCTTATTACTATTATTATTATCGTAATAACTCTTATTTTTATCCTTATAACTATTATTATTATCGTTATAACTCTTATTCTTGTCCTTATTCCTATTTTATCATCGTATTAATCTCACTTTTATCCTTATTACTATTATTATTATCGCAATAACTCTTATTTTTATCCTTATTTCTATTATTATTATCATTATAACCATTATTTTCAGCCTTATTCCTATTTTTATTATGTAATAACTCTTATTTTTATCATTATTACTATTATTATTATCGTAATAACTCTTATTTTTATGCTTATTTCTGTTATTATTATCATTCCAACTATTACTTTCAGCCATAATCCTATTTTTATTATGTAATAACTCTTATTTTTATCCTTATTTCTATTATTATTATCGTAATAACTCTTATTTTTACCCTTATAACTATTATTATTATCGTAATAACTCATATTTTTGTCCTTATTCCTATTTTATCATCGTATTTACTCTTACTCTTATCCTTATTTCTATTATTATAATCGTAGTAACTCTTATTTTTAACCTTATAACTATTATTATTATCGTAATAACTCTTATTTTTGTCCTTATTCCTATTTTATCATCGTATTAACTCTTACTTTTATCCTTATCACTATTATTATTATCGTAATAACTATTATTTTTATCCTTATTTCTATTATTATTATCATTATAACCATTATTTTTATCCTTATAACTATTATTATTATCGTAATAACTCTTATTTTTGTCCTTATTCCTATTTTATCATCGTATTAACTCTTACTTTTATCCTTATTACTATTATTATAATCGTAATAACTCTTATTTTTATCCTTATAACTATTATTATTATCGTAATAACTCTTATTTTTATCCTTATAACTATTATTATTATCGTAATAACTCTTATTCTTGTTCTTATTCCTATTTTATCATCGTATTAACTCTTACTTTTATCCTCATTACTATTATTATTATCGTAATAACTCTTATTTTTATCCTTATTACTATTATTATTATCGTAATAACTCTTATTTTTATCCTTATTACTATTATTATTATCGTAATAACTCTTATTTTTATCCTTATAACTATTATTATTATCGTAATAACTCTTATTCTTGTCCTTATTCCTATTTTATCATCGTATTAAGTCTTACTTTTATCCTTATTACTATTATTATTATCGCAATAACTCTTATTTTTATCCTTATTTCTATTACTATTATCATTATAACCATTATTTTCAGCCTTATTCCTATTTTTATTATGTAATAACTCCTATTTTTATCATTATTACTATTATTATTATCGTAATAACTCTTATTTTTATCCTTATAACTATTATTATTATCGTAATAACTCTTATTCTTGTTCTTATTCCTATTTTATCATCGTATTAACTCTTACTTTTATCCTCATTACTATTATTATTATCGTAATAACTCTTATTTTTATCCTTATTACTATTATTATTATCGTAATAACTCTTATTTTTATCCTTATTACTATTATTATTATCGTAATAACTCTTATTTTTATCCTTATAACTATTATTATTATCGTAATAACTCTTATTCTTGTCCTTATTCCTATTTTATCATCGTATTAAGTCTTACTTTTATCCTTATTACTATTATTATTATCGCAATAACTCTTATTTTTATCCTTATTTCTATTATTATTATCATTATAACCATTATTTTCAGCCTTATTCCTATTTTTATTATGTAATAACTCCTATTTTTATCATTATTACTATTATTATTATCGTAATAACTCTTATTTTTATCCTTATTACTATTATTATTATCGTAATAACTCTTATTTTTATCCTTATTACTATTATTATTATCGTAATAACTCTTATTTTTATCCTTATAACTATTATTATTATCGTAATAACTCTTAATCTTGTCCTTATTCCTGTTTTATCATCGTATTATCTCTTACTTTTATCCTTATTACTATTATTATTATCGTAATAACTCTTATTTTTATCCTTATTTCTATTATTATTATCATTATAACCATTATTTTCAGCCTTATTCCTATTTTTATTATGTAATAACTCTTATTTTTATCCTTATAACTATTATTATTATCGTAATAACTCTTATTTTTGTCCTTATTCCTATTTTATCATCGTATTAAGTCTTACTTTTATCCTTATTACTATTATTATTATCGCAATAACTCTTATTTTTATCCTTATTTCTATTATTATTATCATTATAACCATTATTTTCAGCCTTATTCCTATTTTTATTATGTAATAACTCTTATTTTTATCCTTATTTCCATTATTATTATCGTAATAACACTTATTTTTATCCTTATAACTATTATTAATATCGTAATAACTCTCATTTTTGTCCTTATAACTATTATTATTATCGTAATAACTCTTATTCTTGTCCTTATTCCTATTTTATCATCGTATTATCTCTTACTTTTATCCTTATTACTATTATTATTATCGTAATAACTCCTATTTTTATCCTTATTTCTATTATTATTATCATTATAACCATTATTTTCAGCCTTATTCCTATTTTTATTAGGTAATAACTCTTATTTTTATCATTATTACTATTATTATTATCGTAATAACTCTTATTCTTGTTCTTATTCCTATTTTATCATCGTATTAACTCTTACTTTTATCCTCATTACTATTATTATTTTCGTAATAACTCTTATTTTTATCCTTATTACTATTATTATTATCGTAATAACTCTTATTTTTATCCTTATTACTATTATTATTATCGTAATAACTCTTATTTTTATCCTTATAACTATTATTATTATCGTAATAACTCTTATTCTTGTCCTTATTCCTATTTTATCATCGTATTAATCTTTCTTTTATCCTTATTACTATTATTATTATCGCAATAACTCTTATTTTTACCCTTATAACTATTATTATTATCGTTATAACTCATATTTTTGTCCTTATTCCTATTTTATCATCGTATTTACTCTTACTCTTATCCTTATTTCTATTATTATAATCGTAGTAACTCTTATTTTTATCCTTATAACTATTATTATTATCGTAATAACTCTTATTTTTGTCCTTATTCCTATTTTATCATCGTATTTACTCTTACTCTTATCGTTATTTCTATTATTATAATCGTAGTAACTCTTATTTTTATCCTTATAACTATTATTATTATCGTAATAACTCTTATTTTTATCCTTATAACCATTATTATTATCGTAATAACTCTTATTCTTGTCCTTATTCCTATTTTATACATCGTATTAAGTCTTACTTTTATCCTTATTACTATTATTATTATCGCAATAACTCTTATTTTTATCCTTATTCCTATTTTATCATCGTATTTACTCTTACTCTTATCCTTATTTCTATTATTATAATCGTAGTAACTCTTATTTTTATCCTTATAACTATTATTATTACCGTAATAACTCTTATTCTTGTCCTTATTCCTATTTTATCATCGTATTAATCTTACTTTTATCCTTATTACTATTATTATTATCGCAATAGCTCTTATTTTTACCCTTATAACTATTATTATTATCGTTATAACTCATATTTTTGTCCTTATTCCTATTTTATCATCGTATTTACTCTTACTCTTATCCTTATTTCTATTATTATAATCGTAGTAACTCTTATTTTTATCCTTATAACTATTATTATTATCGTAATAACTCTTATTTTTGTCCTTATTCCTATTTTATCATCGTATTTACTCTTACTCTTATCGTTATTTCTATTATTATAATCGTAGTAACTCTTATTTTTATCCTTATAACTATTATTATTATCGTAATAACTCTTATTTTTATCCTTATAACCATTATTATTATCGTAATAACTCTTATTCTTGTCCTTATTCCTATTTTATACATCGTATTAAGTCTTACTTTTATCCTTATTACTATTATTATTATCGCAATAACTCTTATTTTTATCCTTATTCCTATTTTATCATCGTATTTACTCTTACTCTTATCCTTATTTCTATTATTATAATCGTAGTAACTCTTATTTTTATCCTTATAACTATTATTATTATCGTAATAACTCTTATTTTTGTCCTTATTCCTATTTTATCATCGTATTAACTCTTACTTTTATCCTTATCACTATTATTATTATCGTAATAACTATTATTTTTATCCTTATTTCTATTATTATTATCATTATAACCATTATTTTTATCCTTATAACTATTATTATTATCGTAATAACTCTTATTTTTGTCCTTATTCCTATTTTATCATCGTATTAACTCTTACTTTTATCCTTATTACTATTATTATAATCGTAATAACTCTTATTTTTATCCTTATAACTATTATTATTATCGTAATAACTCTTATTTTTATCCTTATAACTATTATTATTATCGTAATAACTCTTATTCTTGTTCTTATTCCTATTTTATCATCGTATTAACTCTTACTTTTATCCTCATTACTATTATTATTATCATAATAACTCTTATTTTTATCCTTATTACTATTATTATTATCGTAATAACTCTTATTTTTATCCTTATTACTATTATTATTATCGTAATAACTCTTATTTTTATCCTTATAACTATTATTATTATCGTAATAACTCTTATTCTTGTCCTTATTCCTATTTTATCATCGTATTAAGTCTTACTTTTATCCTTATTACTATTATTATTATCGCAATAACTCTTATTTTTATCCTTATTTCTATTATTATTATCATTATAACCATTATTTTCAGCCTTATTCCTATTTTTATTATGTAATTACTCCTATTTTTATCATTATTACTATTATTATTATCGTAATAACTCTTATTTTTATCCTTATAACTATTATTATTATCGTAATAACTCTTATTCTTGTTCTCATTCCTATTTTATCATCGTATTAACTCTTACTTTTATCCTCATTACTATTATTATTATCGTAATAACTCTTATTTTTATCCTTATTACTATTATTATTATCGTAATAACTCTTATTTTTATCCTTATTACTATTATTATTATCGTAATAACTCTTATTTTTATCCTTATAACTATTATTATTATCGTAATAACTCTTATTCTTGTTCTTATTCCTATTTTATCATCGTATTAACTCTTACTTTTATCCTCATTACTATTATTATTATCATAATAACTCTTATTTTTATCCTTATTACTATTATTATTATCGTAATAACTCTTATTTTTATCCTTATTACTATTATTATTATCGTAATAACTCATATTTTTGTCCTTATTCCTATTTTATCATCGTATTTACTCTTACTCTTATCCTTATTTCTATTATTATAATCGTAGTAACTCTTATTTTTATCCTTATAACTATTATTATTATCGTAATAACTCTTATTTTTGTCCTTATTCCTATTTTATCATCGTATTTACTCTTACTCTTATCGTTATTTCTATTATTATAATCGTAGTAACTCTTATTTTTATCCTTATAACTATTATTATTATCGTAATAACTCTTATTTTTATCCTTATAACCATTATTATTATCGTAATAACTCTTATTCTTGTCCTTATTCCTATTTTATACATCGTATTAAGTCTTACTTTTATCCTTATTACTATTATTATTATCGCAATAACTCTTATTTTTATCCTTATTCCTATTTTATCATCGTATTTACTCTTACTCTTATCCTTATTTCTATTATTATAATCGTAGTAACTCTTATTTTTATCCTTATAACTATTATTATTATCGTAATAACTCTTATTTTTGTCCTTATTCCTATTTTATCATCGTATTAACTCTTACTTTTATCCTTATCACTATTATTATTATCGTAATAACTATTATTTTTATCCTTATTTCTATTATTATTATCATTATAACCATTATTTTTATCCTTATAACTATTATTATTATCGTAATAACTCTTATTTTTGTCCTTATTCCTATTTTATCATCGTATTAACTCTTACTTTTATCCTTATTACTATTATTATAATCGTAATAACTCTTATTTTTATCCTTATAACTATTATTATTATCGTAATAACTCTTATTTTTATCCTTATAACTATTATTATTATCGTAATAACTCTTATTCTTGTTCTTATTCCTATTTTATCATCGTATTAACTCTTACTTTTATCCTCATTACTATTATTATTATCATAATAACTCTTATTTTTATCCTTATTACTATTATTATTATCGTAATAACTCTTATTTTTATCCTTATTACTATTATTATTATCGTAATAACTCTTATTTTTATCCTTATAACTATTATTATTATCGTAATAACTCTTATTCTTGTCCTTATTCCTATTTTATCATCGTATTAACTCTTACTTTTATCCTTATTACTATTATTATTATCGCAATAACTCTTATTTTTATCCTTATTTCTATTATTATTATCATTATAACCATTATTTTCAGCCTTATTCCTATTTTTATTATGTAATTACTCCTATTTTTATCATTATTACTATTATTATTATCGTAATAACTCTTATTTTTATCCTTATAACTATTATTATTATCGTAATAACTCTTATTCTTGTTCTCATTCCTATTTTATCATCGTATTAACTCTTACTTTTATCCTCATTACTATTATTATTATCGTAATAACTCTTATTTTTATCCTTATTACTATTATTATTATCGTAATAACTCTTATTTTTACCCTTATAACTATTATTATTATCGTAATAACTCATATTTTTGTCCGTATTCCTATTTTATCATCGTATTTACTCTTACTCTTATCCTTATTTCTATTATTATAATCGTAGTAACTCTTATTTTTATCCTTATAACTATTATTATTATCGTAATAACTCTTATTTTTATCCTCATAACTATTATTATTATCGTAATAACTCTTATTCTTGTTCTTATTCCTATTTTATCATCGTATTAACTCTTACTTTTATCCTCATTACTATTATTATTATCGTAATAACTCTTATTTTTATCCTTATAACTATTATTATTATCGTAATAACTCTTATTCTTGTTCTTATTCCTATTTTATCATCGTATTAACTCTTACTTTTATCCTCATTACTATTATTATTATCGTAATAACTCTTATTTTTATCCTTATTACTATTATTATTATCGTAATAACTCTTATTTTTATCCTTATTACTATTATTATTATCGTAATAACTCTTATTTTTATCCTTATAACTATTATTATTATCGTAATAACTCTTATTCTTGTCCTTATTCCTATTTTATCATCGTATTAAGTCTTACTTTTATCCTTATTACTATTATTATTATCGCAATAACTCTTATTTTTATCCTTATTTCTATTATTATTATCATTATAACCATTATTTTCAGCCTTATTCCTATTTTTATTATGTAATAACTCCTATTTTTATCATTATTACTATTATTATTATCGTAATAACTCTTATTTTTATCCTTATTTCTATTATTATTATCGTAATAACTCTTATTTTTATCCTTATAACTATTATTATTATCGTAATAACTCTTATTCTTGTCCTTATTCCTATTTTATCATCGTATTATCTCTTACTTTTATCCTTATTACTATTATTATTATCGTAATAACTCCTATTTTTATCCTTATTTCTATTATTATTATCATTATAACCATTATTTTCAGCCTTATTCCTATTTTTATTAGGTAATAACTCTTATTTTTATCATTATTACTATTATTATTATCGTAATAACTCTTATTCTTGTTCTTATTCCTATTTTATCATCGTATTAACTCTTACTTTTATCCTCATTACTATTATTATTTTCGTAATAACTCTTATTTTTATCCTTATTACTATTATTATTATCGTAATAACTCTTATTTTTATCCTTATTACTATTATTATTATCGTAATAACTCTTATTTTTATCCTTATAACTATTATTATTATCGTTATAACTCTTATTCTTGTCCTTATTCCTATTTTATCATCGTATTAATCTCACTTTTATCCTTATTACTATTATTATTATCGCAATAACTCTTATTTTTATCCTTATTTCTATTATTATTATCATTATAACCATTATTTTCAGCCTTATTCCTATTTTTATTATGTAATAACTCTTATTTTTATCATTATTACTATTATTATTATCGTAATAACTCTTATTTTTATGCTTATTTCTGTTATTATTATCATTCCAACTATTACTTTCAGCCATAATCCTATTTTTATTATGTAATAACTCTTATTTTTATCCTTATTTCTATTATTATTATCGTAATAACTCTTATTTTTACCCTTATAACTATTATTATTATCGTAATAACTCATATTTTTGTCCTTATTCCTATTTTATCATCGTATTTACTCTTACTCTTATCCTTATTTCTATTATTATAATCGTAGTAACTCTTATTTTTAACCTTATAACTATTATTATTATCGTAATAACTCTTATTTTTGTCCTTATTCCTATTTTATCATCGTATTAACTCTTACTTTTATCCTTATCACTATTATTATTATCGTAATAACTATTATTTTTATCCTTATTTCTATTATTATTATCATTATAACCATTATTTTTATCCTTATAACTATTATTATTATCGTAATAACTCTTATTTTTGTCCTTATTCCTATTTTATCATCGTATTAACTCTTACTTTTATCCTTATTACTATTATTATAATCGTAATAACTCTTATTTTTATCCTTATAACTATTATTATTATCGTAATAACTCTTATTTTTATCCTTATAACTATTATTATTATCGTAATAACTCTTATTCTTGTTCTTATTCCTATTTTATCATCGTATTAACTCTTACTTTTATCCTCATTACTATTATTATTATCGTAATAACTTTTATTTTTATCCTTATTACTATTATTATTATCGTAATAACTCTTATTTTTATCCTTATTACTATTATTATTATCGTAATAACTCTTATTTTTATCCTTATAACTATTATTATTATCGTAATAACTCTTATTCTTGTCCTTATTCCTATTTTATCATCGTATTAAGTCTTACTTTTATCCTTATTACTATTATTATTATCGCAATAACTCTTATTTTTATCCTTATTTCTATTACTATTATCATTATAACCATTATTTTCAGCCTTATTCCTATTTTTATTATGTAATAACTCCTATTTTTATCATTATTACTATTATTATTATCGTAATAACTCTTATTTTTATCCTTATAACTATTATTATTATCGTAATAACTCTTATTCTTGTTCTTATTCCTATTTTATCATCGTATTAACTCTTACTTTTATCCTCATTACTATTATTATTATCGTAATAACTCTTATTTTTATCCTTATTACTATTATTATTATCGTAATAACTCTTATTTTTATCCTTATTACTATTATTATTATCGTAATAACTCTTATTTTTATCCTTATAACTATTATTATTATCGTAATAACTCTTATTCTTGTCCTTATTCCTATTTTATCATCGTATTAAGTCTTACTTTTATCCTTATTACTATTATTATTATCGCAATAACTCTTATTTTTATCCTTATTTCTATTATTATTATCATTATAACCATTATTTTCAGCCTTATTCCTATTTTTATTATGTAATAACTCCTATTTTTATCATTATTACTATTATTATTATCGTAATAACTCTTATTTTTATCCTTATTACTATTATTATTATCGTAATAACTCTTATTTTTATCCTTATTACTATTATTATTATCGTAATAACTCTTATTTTTATCCTTATAACTATTATTATTATCGTAATAACTCTTAATCTTGTCCTTATTCCTGTTTTATCATCGTATTATCTCTTACTTTTATCCTTATTACTATTATTATTATCGTAATAACTCTTATTTTTATCCTTATTTCTATTATTATTATCATTATAACCATTATTTTCAGCCTTATTCCTATTTTTATTATGTAATAACTCTTATTTTTATCCTTATAACTATTATTATTATCGTAATAACTCTTATTTTTGTCCTTATTCCTATTTTATCATCGTATTAAGTCTTACTTTTATCCTTATTACTATTATTATTATCGCAATAACTCTTATTTTTATCCTTATTTCTATTATTATTATCATTATAACCATTATTTTCAGCCTTATTCCTATTTTTATTATGTAATAACTCTTATTTTTATCCTTATTTCCATTATTATTATCGTAATAACACTTATTTTTATCCTTATAACTATTATTAATATCGTAATAACTCTCATTTTTGTCCTTATAACTATTATTATTATCGTAATAACTCTTATTCTTGTCCTTATTCCTATTTTATCATCGTATTATCTCTTACTTTTATCCTTATTACTATTATTATTATCGTAATAACTCCTATTTTTATCCTTATTTCTATTATTATTATCATTATAACCATTATTTTCAGCCTTATTCCTATTTTTATTAGGTAATAACTCTTATTTTTATCATTATTACTATTATTATTATCGTAATAACTCTTATTCTTGTTCTTATTCCTATTTTATCATCGTATTAACTCTTACTTTTATCCTCATTACTATTATTATTTTCGTAATAACTCTTATTTTTATCCTTATTACTATTATTATTATCGTAATAACTCTTATTTTTATCCTTATTACTATTATTATTATCGTAATAACTCTTATTTTTATCCTTATAACTATTATTATTATCGTAATAACTCTTATTCTTGTCCTTATTCCTATTTTATCATCGTATTAATCTTTCTTTTATCCTTATTACTATTATTATTATCGCAATAACTCTTATTTTTACCCTTATAACTATTATTATTATCGTTATAACTCATATTTTTGTCCTTATTCCTATTTTATCATCGTATTTACTCTTACTCTTATCCTTATTTCTATTATTATAATCGTAGTAACTCTTATTTTTATCCTTATAACTATTATTATTATCGTAATAACTCTTATTTTTGTCCTTATTCCTATTTTATCATCGTATTTACTCTTACTCTTATCGTTATTTCTATTATTATAATCGTAGTAACTCTTATTTTTATCCTTATAACTATTATTATTATCGTAATAACTCTTATTTTTATCCTTATAACCATTATTATTATCGTAATAACTCTTATTCTTGTCCTTATTCCTATTTTATACATCGTATTAAGTCTTACTTTTATCCTTATTACTATTATTATTATCGCAATAACTCTTATTTTTATCCTTATTCCTATTTTATCATCGTATTTACTCTTACTCTTATCCTTATTTCTATTATTATAATCGTAGTAACTCTTATTTTTATCCTTATAACTATTATTATTACCGTAATAACTCTTATTCTTGTCCTTATTCCTATTTTATCATCGTATTAATCTTACTTTTATCCTTATTACTATTATTATTATCGCAATAGCTCTTATTTTTACCCTTATAACTATTATTATTATCGTTATAACTCATATTTTTGTCCTTATTCCTATTTTATCATCGTATTTACTCTTACTCTTATCCTTATTTCTATTATTATAATCGTAGTAACTCTTATTTTTATCCTTATAACTATTATTATTATCGTAATAACTCTTATTTTTGTCCTTATTCCTATTTTATCATCGTATTTACTCTTACTCTTATCGTTATTTCTATTATTATAATCGTAGTAACTCTTATTTTTATCCTTATAACTATTATTATTATCGTAATAACTCTTATTTTTATCCTTATAACCATTATTATTATCGTAATAACTCTTATTCTTGTCCTTATTCCTATTTTATACATCGTATTAAGTCTTACTTTTATCCTTATTACTATTATTATTATCGCAATAACTCTTATTTTTATCCTTATTCCTATTTTATCATCGTATTTACTCTTACTCTTATCCTTATTTCTATTATTATAATCGTAGTAACTCTTATTTTTATCCTTATAACTATTATTATTATCGTAATAACTCTTATTTTTGTCCTTATTCCTATTTTATCATCGTATTAACTCTTACTTTTATCCTTATCACTATTATTATTATCGTAATAACTATTATTTTTATCCTTATTTCTATTATTATTATCATTATAACCATTATTTTTATCCTTATAACTATTATTATTATCGTAATAACTCTTATTTTTGTCCTTATTCCTATTTTATCATCGTATTAACTCTTACTTTTATCCTTATTACTATTATTATAATCGTAATAACTCTTATTTTTATCCTTATAACTATTATTATTATCGTAATAACTCTTATTTTTATCCTTATAACTATTATTATTATCGTAATAACTCTTATTCTTGTTCTTATTCCTATTTTATCATCGTATTAACTCTTACTTTTATCCTCATTACTATTATTATTATCATAATAACTCTTATTTTTATCCTTATTACTATTATTATTATCGTAATAACTCTTATTTTTATCCTTATTACTATTATTATTATCGTAATAACTCTTATTTTTATCCTTATAACTATTATTATTATCGTAATAACTCTTATTCTTGTCCTTATTCCTATTTTATCATCGTATTAAGTCTTACTTTTATCCTTATTACTATTATTATTATCGCAATAACTCTTATTTTTATCCTTATTTCTATTATTATTATCATTATAACCATTATTTTCAGCCTTATTCCTATTTTTATTATGTAATTACTCCTATTTTTATCATTATTACTATTATTATTATCGTAATAACTCTTATTTTTATCCTTATAACTATTATTATTATCGTAATAACTCTTATTCTTGTTCTCATTCCTAT
>CAMAOD020000198.1:0-47704 GCA_945859595.2 Megachile willughbiella | reverse complement strand
AGTTATTACGATAATAATAATAGTATTCAGGATAAAAATAAGAGTTATTACATAATAAAAATAGGAATAAGGCTGAAAATAATGGTTATAATGATAATAATAATAGAAATAAGGATAAAAATAATAGTTAGTACGATAGTAATAATAGTAATAAGGATAAAAATAAGAGTTATTACATAATAAAAATAGGAATATGGCTGAAAATAATGGTTATAATGATAATAATAATAGAAATAAGGATAAAAATAAGAGTTATTACGATAATAAAAATAGGAATAAGGATAAAAATTAGAGTTATTTATATAATAATAATACTGATAAGGCTGAAAGCAATAGTTATTACGATAATAATAATACTAATAAGGATAAAAATAAGAGTTATTACGATAATAATAATAGTAATAGGGATGAAAATAAGAGATATTACGATAATAATAATAGTTATAAGGATAAAAATAAGAGCTATTACATAATAAAAATAGGAATAAGACTGAAAATAATGGTTATAATGATAATAATAATGGTAATAAGGATAAAAATAAGAGTTACTACATAACAAAAATAGGAATACGGCTGAAAATAATGGTTATAATGATAATAATGGTGGTAATAAGGATAAAAATAAGAGTTATTACGATAATAAAAATAGGAATAAGGATAAAATTAAGAGTTATTTATATAATAATAATACTGGTAAGGCTGAAAACAATAGTTATTACGAAAATAATAATACTAATAAGGATAAAAATAAGAGTTATTACGATAATAATAATAGTAATAAGCATAAAAATAAGAGTTATTACATAATAAAAATAGGAATAAGGCTGAAAATAATAGTTATAATGATAATAATGATGGTAATAAGGATAAAAATAAGAGTTATTACGATAATAATAATAGTAATATGGATAAAAATAAGAGTTATTATGATAATAAGAATAGAAATAAGGATAAAAATAAGAGTTATTACGATAATAAAAATAGGAGTAAGGATAAAAATAAGAGTTATTTATATAATAATAATACTGATAAGGCTGAAAAATAATAGTTATTACATAATAAAAATAGGAATAGGGCTGAAAATAATGGTTATAATGATAATAATAATAGAAGTACGGATAAAAATAAGAGTTATTACATAATAAAAATAAGAATAAGGCTGAAAATAATGGTTATAATGATAATAATAATAGAAATAAGGATAAAAATAATAGTTAGTACGATAGTAATAATAGTAATAAGGATAAAAATAAGAGTTATTACATAATAAAAATAGGAATATGGCTGAAAATAATGGTTATAATGATAATAATAATGGAAATAAGGATAAAAATAAGAGTTATTACGATAATAAAAATAGGAATAAGGATAAAAATTACAGTTATTTATATAATAATAATACTGATAAGGCTGAAAACAATAGTTATTACGATAATAATAATACTAATAAGGATAAAAATAAGAGTTATTACGATAATAATAATAGTAATAGGGATGAAAATAAGAGTTATTACGATAATAATAATAGTTATAAGGATAAAAATAAGAGTTATTACATAATAAAAATAGGAATAAGGCTGAAAATAATGGTTATAATGATAATAATAATGGTAATAAGGATAAAAATAAGAGTTACTACATAACAAAAATAGGAATACGGCTGAAAATAATGGTTATAATGATAATAATGGTGGTAATAAGGATAAAAATAAGAGTTATTACGATAATAAAAATAGGAATAAGGATAAAAATAAGAGTTATTTATATAATAATAATACTGGTAAGGCTGAAAACAATAGTTATTACGAAAATAATAATACTAATAAGGATAAAAATAAGAGTTATTACGATAATAATAATAGTAATAAGCATAAAAATAAGAGTTATTACATAATAAAATAGGAATAAGGCTGAAACTAATGGTTATAATGATAATAATGATGGTAATAAGGATAAAAATAAGAGTTATTACGATAATAATAATAGTAATAAGGATAAAAATAAGAGTTATTACGATAATAAAAATAGGAGTAAGGATAAAAATAAGAGTTATTTATATAATAATAATACTGATAAGGCTGAAAATAATAGTTATTACGATAATAATAATAGTATTCAGGATAAAGTAAGAGTTATTACATAATAAAAATAGGAATAAGGCTGAAAATAATGGTTATAATGATAATAATAATAGAAATAAGGATAAAAATAATAGTTAGTACGATAGTAATAATAGTAATAAGGATAAAAATAAGAGTTATTACATAATAAAAATAGGAATATGGCTGAAAATAATGGTTATAATGATAATAATAATAGAAAATAAGGATAAAAATAAGAGTTATTACGATAATAAAAATAGGAATAAGGATAAAAATTAGAGTATATTTATATAATAATAATACTGATAAGGCTGAAAGCAATAGTTATTACGATAATAATAATACTAATAAGGATAAAAATAAGAGTTATTACGATAATAATAATAGTAATAGGGGTGAAAATAAGAGATATTACGATAATAATAATAGTTATAAGGATAAAATAAGAGCTATTACATAATAAAAATAGGAATAAGACTGAAAATAATGGTTATAATGATAATAATAATGGTAATAAGGATAAAAATAAGAGTTACTACATAACAAAAATAGGAATACGGCTGAAAATAATGGTTATAATGATAATAATGGTGGTAATAAGGATAAAAATAAGAGTTATTACGATAATAAAAATAGGAATAAGGATAAAATTAAGAGTTATTTATATAATAATAATACTGGTAAGGCTGAAAACAATAGTTATTACGAAAATAATAATACTAATAAGGATAAAAATAAGAGTTATTACGATAATAATAATAGTAATAGGGATGAAAATAAGAGTTATTACGATAATAATAATAGTTATAAGGATAAAAATAAGAGCTATTACATAATAAAAATAGGAATAAGGCTGAAAATAATGGTTATAATGATAATAATAATGGTAATAAGGATAAAAATAAGAGTTACTACATAACAAAAATAGGAATACGGCTGAAAATAATGGTTATAATGATAATAATGGTGGTAATAAGGATAAAAATAAGAGTTATTACGATAATAAAAATAGGAATAAGGATAAAATTAAGAGTTATTTATATAATAATAATACTGGTAAGGCTGAAAACAATAGTTATTACGAAAATAATAATACTAATAAGGATAAAAATAAGAGTTATTACGATAATAATAATAGTAATAAGCATAAAAATAAGAGTTATTACATAATAAAAATAGGAATAAGGCTGAAAATAATAGTTATAATGATAATAATGATGGTAATAAGGATAAAAATAAGAGTTATTACGATAATAATAATAGTAATAAGGATAAAAATAAGAGTTATTATGATAATAAGAATAGAAATAAGGATAAAAATAAGAGTTATTACGATAATAAAAATAGGAGTAAGGATAAAAATAAGAGTTATTTATATAATAATAATACTGATAAGGCTGAAAATAATAGTTATTACATAATAAAAATAGGAATAGGGCTGAAAATAATGGTTATAATGATAATAATAATAGAAGTACGGATAAAAATAAGAGTTATTACATAATAAAAATAAGAATAAGGCTGAAAATAATGGTTATAATGATAATAATAATAGAAATAAGGATAAAAATAATAGTTAGTACGATAGTAATAATAGTAATAAGGATAAAAATAAGAGTTATTACATAATAAAAATAGGAATATGGCTGAAAATAATGGTTATAATGATAATAATAATGGAAATAAGGATAAAAATAAGAGTTATTACGATAATAAAAATAGGAATAAGGATAAAAATTACAGTTATTTATATAATAATAATACTGATAAGGCTGAAAACAATAGTTATTACGATAATAATAATACTAATAAGGATAAAAATAAGAGTTATTACGATAATAATAATAGTAATAGGGATGAAAATAAGAGTTATTACGATAATAATAATAGTTATAAGGATAAAATAAGAGTTATTACATAATAAAAATAGGAATAAGGCTGAAAATAATGGTTATAATGATAATAATAATGGTAATAAGGATAAAAATAAGAGTTACTACATAACAAAAATAGGAATATGGCTGAAAATAATGGTTATAATGATAATAATGATGGTAATAAGGATAAAAATAAGAGTTATTACGATAATAAAAAATGGAATAAGGATAAAAATAATGGTTATAATGATAATAATAATAGAAATAAGGATAAAAATAATAGTTAGTACGATAGTAATAATAGTAATAAGGACAAAAATAGGAGTTATTACATAATAAAAATAGGAATATGGCTGAAAATAATGGTTATAATGATAATAATAATAGAAATAAGGATAAAAATAAGAGTTATTACGATAATAAAAATAGGAATAAGGATAAAAATTAGAGTTATTTATATAATAATAATACTGATAAGGCTGAAAACAATAGTTATTACTATAATAATAATACTAATAAGGATAAAAATAAGAGTTATTACGATAATAATAATAGTAATAGGGATGAAAATAAGAGTTATTACGATAATAATAATAGTAATAAGCATAAAAATAAGAGTTATTACATAATAAAATAGGAATAAGGCTGAAAATAATAGTTATAATGATAATAATGATGGTAATAAGGATAAAAATAAGAGTTATTTATATAATAATAATACTGATAAGGCTGAAAATAATAGTTATTACATAATAAAAATAGGAATAGGGCTGAAAATAATGGTTTATAATGATAATAATAATAGAAGTACGGATAAAAATAAGAGTTATTACATAATAAAAATAGGAATAAGGCTGAAAATAATGGTTATAATGATAATAATAATAGAAATAAGGATAAAAATAATAGTTAGTACGATAGTAATAATAGTAATAAGGATAAAAATAAGAGTTATTACATAATAAAAATAGGAATATGGCTGAAAATAATGGTTATAATGATAATAATAATAGAAATAAGGATAAAAATAAGAGTTATTACGATAATAAAAATAGGAATAAGGATAAAAATTAGAGTTATTTATATAATAATAATACTGATAAGGCTGAAAATAATAGTTATTACGATAATAATAATACTAATAAGGATAAAAATAAGAGTTATTACGATAATAATAATAGTAATAGGGATGAAAATAAGAGTTATTACGATAATAATAATAGTAATAGGGATGAAAATAAGAGTTATTACGATAATAAAAATAGGAATAGGATAAAAATTAGAGTTATTTATATAATAATAATACTGATAAGGCTGAAAATAATAGTTATTACGATAATAATAATACTAATAAGGATAAAAATAAGAGTTATTACGATAATAATAATAGTAATAGGGATGAAAATAAGAGTTATTACGATAATAATAATAGTTATAAGGATAAAAATAAGAGTTATTACATAATAAAAATAGGAATAAGGCTGAAAATAATGGTTATAATGATAATAATAATAGAAATAAGGATAAAAATAATAGTTAGTACGATAATAATAATAGTAATAAGGATAAAAATAAGAGTTATTACATAATAAAAATAGGAATATGGCTGAAAATAATGGTTATAATGATAATAATAATAGAAATAAGGATAAAAATAAGAGTTATTACGATAATAAAAATAGGAATAGGGATAAAAATTAGAGTTATTTATATAATAATAATACTGATAAGGCTGAAAATAATAGTTATTACGATAATAATAATACTAATAAGGATAAAAATAAGAGTTATTACGATAATAATAATAGTAATAGGGATGAAAATAAGAGTTATTACGATAATAATAATAGTTATAAGGATAAAATAAGAGTTATTACATAATAAAAATAGGAATAAGGCTGAAAATAATGGTTATAATGATAATAATAATAGATATAAGGACAAAAATAAGAGTTATTACGATAATAATAATAGTAATAGGGATGAAAATAAGAGTTATTACGATAATAATAATAGTTATAAGGATAAAAATAAGAGTTATTACATAATAAAAATAGGAATAAGGCTGAAAATAATGGTTATAATGATAATAATAATAGATATAAGGACAAAAATAAGAGTTATTACGATAATAATAATAGTTATAAGGATAAAAATAAGAGTTATTACGATAATAATAATAGTAATAGGGATGAAAATAAGAGTTATTACGATAATAATAATAGTTATAAGGATAAAAATAAGAGTTATTACATAATAAAAATAGGAATAAGGCTGAAAATAATGGTTATAATGATAATAATAATAGATATAAGGACAAAAATAAGAGTTATTACGATAATAATAATAGTTATAAGGATAAAAATAAGAGTTATTACGATAATAATAATAGTAATAAGGATAAAAATAAGAGTTATTTATATAATAATAATAGTGCTAAGGCTGAGAATAATAGTTATTACGATAATAATTATAGAAATTAGGATAAAAATAAGAGTTATTACGATAATAATAATAGCAATAAGGATAAAAGTAAGAGTTATTACATAATGAAAATAGGAATATGGCTGAAAGTAATAGTTATAATGATATAATAATAGAAATAAGGATAAAAATAAGAGTTATTACGACAATAATAAAAGAAATAAGGATAAAAATAAGAGTTATTTATATAATAATAATAGTGATAAGGCTGAGAATAATAGTTATTACGATAATAATAATAGAAATTAGGATAAAAATAAGAGTTATTACGATAATAATAATAGTAATAAGGATAAAAGTAAGAGTTAATATGATGATAAAATAGGAATAAGGACAAAAATAAGAGTTATTACGATAATAATAATAGTTGTAAGGATAAAAATAAGAGTTATTACGATAATAATAATAGAAATAAGGATAGAAGTAAGAGTTAATATGATGATAAAATAGGAATAGGGACAAAAATAAGAGTTATTACGATAATAATAATAGTAATAAGGATAAAAGTAAGAGTTAATATGATGATAAAATAGGAATAAGGACAAAAATAAGAGTTATTACGATAATAATAATAGAAATGAGGATAAAAATAAGTGTTATTACATAATAAAAATAGGAAAATGGCTGAAAATAAGAGTTATTACGATAATAATAATAGAAATAACGATAAAAATAAGAGTTATTACGAAAATAATAATAGCAGTAAGGCTGAAAATAATAGTTATAACGATAATAATAATAGAAATAAGGAGAAAAATAACAGATCTTACGATAATAATAAAAGTAATAAGGATAAATATAAGAGTTATTACGACAATACAAAAGGAATAAGGCTGAAAATAATGGATATAATGGTAATGATAATAGTGATAAGGATAAAAATAAGAGTTATTACGATAATAAAAGAGGGATAAGGCTGTAAATAATAGTTATTACGATAATAAAAATAGAAATAAGGCTCAAAATAAGAGTTATTACGATAATAATAATAGCAGTAAGGCTGAAAATAATAGTTATAACGATAATAATAATAGTAATAAGGATAAAAATAATAGTTATTACGATAATAAAAATAGGAATAAGGCTGGAAATATTAGATATAATG
Source organism: Megachile willughbiella (assembly GCA_945859595.2). Classification (NCBI taxonomy): domain Eukaryota; kingdom Metazoa; phylum Arthropoda; class Insecta; order Hymenoptera; family Megachilidae; genus Megachile; species Megachile willughbiella. The sequence continues at coordinate 40,136 of CAMAOD020000198.1, read as the reverse complement.
ATAATAACAATAGTGATAAGGATAAAAATAATAATTATAATGATAATAATAGTAGTGATAAGGATAAAAATAACATTTATTACGATAATAAAAGTAGGAATAAGGCTGAAAATAATAGTTATCATGATAATAATAATAGTGATAAGGATAAAAATAACAGATATTACGGTAATAATAATATTAATACGGATAAAAATAAGAGTTATTACGATAATAAAATAGGAATAAGGCTGTAAATAATAGTTATTAAGATAATAAAAATAGGAATAAGGCTCAAAATAAGAGGTATTACGATAATGATAATCGCAGTGAGGCTGAAAATAATAGTAATAACAATAATAATAATAGTAGTAAGGATAAAAATAAGAGTTATTACGGTAATAACAATAGGAATAAGGCTGAAAATAATAGTTATAATGATAATAATAAGAGGAATAACGCTGAAAATAATAGTTATAATGATAATAATAATATTAATAAGGATAAAAATAACAGATATTACGATAACAATAATATTAATACGGATAAAAATAAGAGTTATTACGATAATATAAAAGGAATAAGGCTGAAAATAATAGATATAATGATAATAATAATGGTGATAAGGATAAAAATAAGAGTTATTACGATAATAAAAACAGGAATAAGTCTGAAAGTTATAGTTATAATGATAATAATAATAGTAATATGGATAAAAACAACAGATATAACAATAATAATAATATTAATACCGACAAAAATAAGAGTTATTACGATAATAATAATAGCAGTAACGCTGAAAATAATAGTTATAACGATAATAATAGTAGTAATAAGGATAAAAATAATAGTTATTACGATAATAAAAATAGGAATAAGGCTGGAAATATTAGATATAATGATAATAATAATAGTGATAAGGATAAAAATAATAATTATAATGATAATAATAGTAGTGATAAGGATAAAAATAGCATTTATTGCGATAATAAAAGTAGGAATAAGGCTGAAAATAATAGTTATCATGATAATAATAATAGTGATAAGGATAAAAATAACAGATATTACGATAATAATAATATTAATACGGATAAAAATAAGAGTTACTACGATAATATAAAAGGAATAAGGCTGAAAATAATAGATATAATGATAATCATAATGGTGATAAGGATAAAAATCAGAGTTATTACATAATAAAAATAGGAATATGGCTGAAAGTAATAGTTATAATGATAATAATAATAGAAATAAGGATAAAAATAAGAATTATTACGATAATAATAATAGAAATGAGGATAAAAATAAGTGTTATTACATAATAAAAATAGGAAAATGGCTGAAAATAAGAGTTATTACGATAATAATAATAGAAATAAGGATAAAAATAAGAGTTATTACGATAGTAATAATAGTAATAAGGATAAAAATAAGAGTTATTTATATAATAATAATAGTGATAAGGCTGAGAGTATTAGTTATTACGATAATAATAATAGAAATTAGGATAAAAATAAGAGTTATTAGATATTAAAAATAGGAATATGGCTGAAAGTAATAGTTGTAATGATAATAATAACAGAAATAAGGATAAAAATAAGAGTTATTACGATAATAATAATAGAAATAAGGATAGAAGTAAGAGTTAATATGATGATAAAATAGGAATAAGGATAAAAATAAGAGTTATTACGATAATAATAATAGTAATAAGGATAAAAGTAAGAGTTAATATGATGATAACATAGGAATAAGGACAAAAATAAGAGTTATTACGATAATAATAATAGAAATAAGGATAAAAATAAGAGTTATTACGATAATAATAATAGTAATAAGGATAAAAGTAAGAGTTAATATGATGATAAAATAGGAATAAGGACAAAAATAAGAGTTATTACGATAATAATAATAGTTATAAGGATAAAAATAAGAGTTATTACGATAATAATAATAGAAATAAGGATAGAAGTAAGAGTTAATATGATGATAAAATAGGAATAAGGACAAAAATAAGAGTTATTACGATAATAATAATAGTAATAAGGATAAAAGTAAGAGCTAATATGATGATAAAGTAGGAATAAGGACAAAAATAAGAGTTATTACGATAATAATAATAGTTATAAGGGTAAAAATAAGAGTTATTACGATAATAATAATAGAAATTAGGATAAAAATAAGAGTTATTACGATAATAAAAATAGGAATAAGGCTGGAAATATTAGATATAATGATAATAACAATAGTGATAAGGATAAAAATAATAATTATAATGATAATAATAGTAGTGATAAGGATAAAAATAACATTTATTACGATAATAAAAGTAGGAATAAGGCTGAAAATAATAGTTATCATGATAATAATAATAGTGATAAGGATAAAAATAACAGATATTACGGTAATAATAATATTAATACGGATAAAAATAAGAGTTATTACGATAATAAAATTAGGAGTAAGGCTGAAAATAATAGTTATTACAATAATAAAAATAGGAATAAGCATGAAAATAAGAGTTATAACGATAATAATAAAAGCAGTAAGGCTGAAAATAATAGTTATCACGATAATAATAATAGTAATAAGGATAAAAATAACACATCTTACGATAATTATAAAAGTAATAAGGATAAATATAAGAGTTATTACGACAATATAAAGGGAATAAGGCTGAAAATAATAGATATAATGATAATAATAATAGTGATAAGGATAAAAATAAGAGTTATTACGATAATAATAATAGAAATAAGGATAGAAGTAAGAGTTAATATGATGATAAAATAGGAATAGGGACAAAAATAAGAGTTATTACGATAATAATAATAGTAATAAGGATAAAAGTAAGAGTTAATATGATGATAAAATAGGAATAAGGACAAAAATAAGAGTTATTACGATAATAATAATAGAAATGAGGATAAAAATAAGTGTTATTACATAATAAAAATAGGAAAATGGCTGAAAATAAGAGTTATTACGATAATAATAATAGAAATAACGATAAAAATAAGAGTTATTACGAAAATAATAATAGCAGTAAGGCTGAAAATAATAGTTATAACGATAATAATAATAGAAATAAGGTGAAAAATAACAGATCTTACGATAATAATAAAAGTAATAAGGATAAATATAAGAGTTATTACGACAATACAAAAGGAATAAGGCTGAAAATAATGGATATAATGGTAATGATAATAGTGATAAGGATAAAAATGAGAGTTATTACGATAATAAAAGAGGGATAAGGCTGTAAATAATAGTTATTACGATAATAAAAATAGAAATAAGGCTCAAAATAAGAGTTATTACGATAATAATAATAGCAGTAAGGCTGAAAATAATAGTTATACCGATAATAATAATAGTAATAAGGATAAAAATAATAGTTATTACGATAATAAAAATAGGAATAAGGCTGGAAATATTAGATATAATGATAATAACAATAGTGATAAGGATAAAAATAATAATTATAATGATAATAATAGTAGTGATAAGGATAAAAATAACATTTATTACGATAATAAAAGTAGGAATAAGGCTGAAAATAATAGTTATCATGATAATAATAATAGTGATAAGGATAAAAATAACAGATATTACGGTAATAATAATATTAATACGGATAAAAATAAGAGTTATTACGATAATAAAATAGGAATAAGGCTGTAAATAATAGTTATTAAGATAATAAAAATAGGAATAAGGCTCAAAATAAGAGGTATTACGATAATAATAATCGCAGTGAGGCTGAAAATAATAGTAATAACAATAATAATAATAGTAGTAAGGATAAAAAGAAGAGTTATTACGGTAATAACAATAGGAATAAGGCTGAAAATAATAGTTATAATGATAATAATAAGAGGAATAAGGCTGAAAATAATAGTTATAATGATAATAATAATATTAATAAGGATAAAAATAACAGATATTACGATAATAATAATATTAATACGGATAAAAATAAGAGTTATTACGATAATATAAAAGGAATAAGGCTGAAAATAATAGATATAATGATAATAATAATGGTGATAAGGATAAAAATAAGAGTTATTACGATAATAAAAACAGGAATAAGTCTGAAAGTTATAGTTATAATGATAATAATAATAGTAATATGGATAAAAACAACAGATATAACAATAATAATAATATTAATACCGACAAAAATAAGAGTTATTACGATAATAATAATAGCAGTAACGCTGAAAATAATAGTTATAACGATAATAATAGTAGTAATAAGGATAAAAATAATAGTTATTACGATAATAAAAATAGGAATAAGGCTGGAAATATTAGATATAATGATAATAATAATAGTGATAAGGATAAAAATAATAATTATAATGATAATAATAGTAGTGATAAGGATAAAAATAGCATTTATTGCGATAATAAAAGTAGGAATAAGGCTGAAAATAATAGTTATCATGATAATAATAATAGTGATAAGGATAAAAATAACAGATATTACGATAATAATAATATTAATACGGATAAAAATAAGAGTTACTACGATAATATAAAAGGAATAAGGCTGAAAATAATAGATATAATGATAATCATAATGGTGATAAGGATAAAAATCAGAGTTATTACATAATAAAAATAGGAATATGGCTGAAAGTAATAGTTATAATGATAATAATAATAGAAATAAGGATAAAAATAAGAATTATGACGATAATAATAATAGAAATGAGGATAAAAATAAGTGTTATTACATAATAAAAATAGGAAAATGGCTGAAAATAAGAGTTATTACGATAATAATAATAGAAATAAGGATAAAAATAAGAGTTATTACGATAGTAATAATAGTAATAAGGATAAAAATAAGAGTTATTTATATAATAATAATAGTGATAAGGCTGAGAATATTAGTTATTACGATAATAATAATAGAAATTAGGATAAAAATAAGAGTTATTACATATTAAAAATAGGAATATGGCTGAAAGTAATAGTTGTAATGATAATAATAACAGAAATAAGGATAAAAATAAGAGTTATTACGATAATAATAATAGAAATAAGGATAGAAGTAAGAGTTAATATGATGATAAAATAGGAATAAGGATAAAAATAAGAGTTATTACGATAATAATAATAGTAATAAGGATAAAAGTAAGAGTTAATATGATGATAACATAGGAATAAGGACAAAAATAAGAGTTATTACGATAATAATAATAGAAATAAGGATAAAAATAAGAGTTATTACGATAATAATAATAGTAATAAGGATAAAAGTAACAGTTAATATGATGATAAAATAGGAATAAGGACAAAAATAAGAGTTATTACGATAATAATAATAGTTATAAGGATAAAAATAAGAGTTATTACGATAATAATAATAGAAATAAGGATAGAAGTAAGAGTTAATATGATGATAAAATAGGAATAAGGACAAAAATAAGAGTTATTACGATAATAATAATAGTAATAAGGATAAAAGTAAGAGCTAATATGATGATAAAGTAGGAATAAGGACAAAAATAAGAGTTATTACGATAATAATAATAGTTATAAGGGTAAAAATAAGAGTTATTACGATAATAATAATAGAAATTAGGATAAAAATAAGAGTTATTACGATAATAAAAATAGGAATAAGGCTGGAAATATTAGATATAATGATAATAACAATAGTGATAAGGATAAAAATAATAATTATAATGATAATAATAGTAGTGATAAGGATAAAAATAACATTTATTACGATAATAAAAGTAGGAATAAGGCTGAAAATAATAGTTATCATGATAATAATAATAGTGATAAGGATAAAAATAACAGATATTACGGTAATAATAATATTAATACGGATAAAAATAAGAGTTATTACGATAATAAAATTAGGAGTAAGGCTGAAAATAATAGTTATTACAATAATAAAAATAGGAATAAGCATGAAAATAAGAGTTATAACGATAATAATAAAAGCAGTAAGGCTGAAAATAATAGTTATCACGATAATAATAATAGTAATAAGGATAAAAATAAGAGCTAATATGATGATAAAGTAGGAATAAGGACAAAAATAAGAGTTATTACGATAATAATAATAGTTATAAGGGTAAAAATAAGAGTTATTACGATAATAATAATAGAAATTAGGATAAAAATAAGAGTTATTACGATAATAAAAATAGGAATAAGGCTGGAAATATTAGATATAATGATAATAACAATAGTGATAAGGATAAAAATAATAATTATAATGATAATAATAGTAGTGATAAGGATAAAAATAACATTTATTACGATAATAAAAGTAGGAATAAGGCTGAAAATAATAGTTATCATGATAATAATAATAGTGATAAGGATAAAAATAACAGATATTACGGTAATAATAATATTAATACGGATAAAAATAAGAGTTATTACGATAATAAAATTAGGAGTAAGGCTGAAAATAATAGTTATTACAATAATAAAAATAGGAATAAGCATGAAAATAAGAGTTATAACGATAATAATAAAAGCAGTAAGGCTGAAAATAATAGTTATCACGATAATAATAATAGTAATAAGGATAAAAATAACACATCTTACGATAATTATAAAAGTAATAAGGATAAATATAAGAGTTATTACGACAATATAAAGGGAATAAGGCTGAAAATAATAGATATAATGATAATAATAATGGTGATAAGGATAAAAATAGGAGTTATTACGATAATAAAAACAGGAATAAGTCTGAAAGTTATAGTTATAATGATAATAATAATAGTAATATGGATAAAAACAACAGATATAACAATAATAATAATATTAATACCGACAAAAATAAGAGTTATTACGATAATATAAAAGGAATAAGGCTGAAAATAATAGATATAATGATAATAATAATAGTGACAAGGATAAAAATACGAGTTATTACGATAATAAAAACAGGAATAAGTGTGAAAGTAATAGTTATAATGGTAATAATAATAGTGATAAGGATAAAAATAATAATTATAATGACAATAATAGTAGTGATATGGATAAAAATAAGAGTTATTACGGTAATAACAATAGGAATAAGGCTGAAAATAATAGTTATAATGATAATAATAATAGGAATAAGGCTGAAAATAATAGTTATAATGATAATAATAGTAGTAATAAGGAAAAAATAACAGATATTACGATAATAATAATATTAATACGGATAAAAATAAGAGTTATTACGAAAATAATAATCGCAGTAAGGCTGAAAATAATAGTTGTAACGATAACAATAATAGTAATAAGGATAAAAATAAGAGTTATTACGGTAATAACAATAGGAATAAGGTTGAAAATAATAGTTATAATGGTAATAATAATAGTAATAACGATAAAAGTAACAGATATTACGATAATAATAATATTAATACGGATAAAAATAAGAGTTATTACGATAATATAAAAGGAATAAGGCTGAAAACAATAGATATAATCATAACAATAATAGTGGTAAGGATAAAAATAAGAGTTAATACGATAATAAAAACTGGAATAGGTCTGAAAGTAATAGTTATAATGATAATAATAATAGTAATATGGATAAAAATAACAGATATAACGATAATAATAATGTTAATACCGATCAAAATAAGAGTTATTACAATAATAAAATAGGAATAAGGCTGTAAATAATAGTTATTAAGATAATAAAAATAGGAATAAGGCTCAAAATAAGAGGTATTACGATAATAATAATCGCAGTGAGGCTGAAAATAATAGTAATAACAATAATAATAATAGTAGTAAGGATAAAAATAAGAGCTATTACGGTAATAACAATAGGAATAAGGCTGAAAATAATAGTTATAATGATAATAATAAGAGGAATAAGGCTGAAAATAATAGTTATAATGATAATAATAGCTGTAATAAGGATAAAAATAACAGATATTACGATAATAATAATATTAATACGGATAAAAATAAGAGTTATTACGATAATTTAAAAGGAATAAGGCTGAAAATAATAGATATAATGATAATAATAATGGTGATAAGGATAAAAATAAGAGTTATTACGATAATAAAAACAGGAATAAGTCTGAAAGTTATAGTTATAATGATAATAATAATAGTAAAATGGATAAAAACAACAGATATAACAATAATAATAATATTAATACCGACAAAAATAAGAGTTATTACGATAATAATAATAGCAGTAACGCTGAAAATAATAGTTATAACGATAATAATAGTAGTAATAAGGATAAAAATAATAGTTATTACGATAATAAAAATAGGAATAACGCTGGAAATATTAGATATAATGATAATAATAATAGTGATAAGGATAAGAATAATAATTATAATGATAATAATAGTAGTGATAAGGATAAAAATAACATTTATTACGATAATAAAGGTAGGAATAAGGCTGAAAATAATAGCTATCATGATAATAATAATAGTGATAAGGATATAAATAATAATTATAATGATAATAATAGTAGTGATAAGGATAAAAATAAGAGTTATTACGGTAATAACAATAGGAATAAGGTTGAAAATAATAGTTATAATGGTAATAATAATAGTAATAACGATAAAAGTAACAGATATTACGATAATAATAATATTAATACGGATAAAAATACGAGTTATTACGATAATATAAAAGGAATAAGGCTGAAAACAATAGATATAATCATAACAATAATAGTGGTAAGGATAAAAATAAGAGTTAATACGATAATAAAAACTGGAATAGGTCTGAAAGTAATAGTTATAATGATAATAATAGTAGTGATAAGGATAAAAATAAGAGTTATTACGGTAATAACAATAGGAATAAGGTTGAAAATAATAGTTATAATGGTAATAATAATAGTAATAACGATAAAAGTAACAGATATTACGATAATAATAATATTAATACGGATAAAAATAAGAGTTATTACGATAATATAAAAGGAATAAGGCTGAAAACAATAGATATAATCATAACAATAATAGTGGTAAGGATAAAAATAAGAGTTAGTACGATAATAAAAACTGGAATAGGTCTGAAAGTAATAGTTATAATGATAATAATAATAGTAATATGGATAAAAATAACAGATATAACGATAATAATAATGTTAATACCGATAAAAATAAGAGTTATTACAATAATAAAATAGGAATAAGGCTCAAAATAAGAGGTATTACGATAATAATAATCGCAGTGAGGCTGAAAATAATAGTAATAACAGTAATAATAATAGTAGTAAGGATAAAAATAAGAGTTATTACGGTAATAACAATAGGAATAAGGCTGAAAAAAATAGTTATAATGATAATAATAAGAGGAATAAGGCTGAAAATAATAGTTATAATGATAATAATAATATTAATAAGGATAAAAATAACAGATATTACGATAATAATAATATTAATACGGATAAAAATAAGAGTTACTACGATAATATAAAAGGAATAAGGCTGAAAATAATAGATATAATGATAATCATAATAGTGATAAGGATAAAAATCAGAGTTATTACATAATAAAAATAGGAATATGGCTGAAAGTAATAGTTATAATGATAATAATAATAGAAATAAGGATAAAAATAAGAATTATTACGATAATAATAATAGAAATGAGGATAAAAATAAGTGTTATTACATAATAAAAATAGGAAAATGGCTGAAAATAAGAGTTATTACGATAATAATAATAGAAATAAGGATAAAAATAAGAGTTATTACGATAGTAATAATAGTAATAAGGATAAAAATAAGAGTTATTTATATAATAATAATAGTGATAAGGCTGAGAATATTAGTTATTACGATAATAATAATAGAAATTAGGATAAAAATAAGAGTTATTACATATTAAAAATAGGAATATGGCTGAAAGTAATAGTTGTAATGATAATAATAACAGAAATAAGGATAAAAATAAGAGTTATTACGATAATAATAATAGAAATAAGGATAGAAGTAAGAGTTAATATGATGATAAAATAGGAATAAGGATAAAAATAAGAGTTATTACGATAATAATAATAGTAATAAGGATAAAAGTAAGAGTTAATATGATGATAACATAGGAATAAGGACAAAAATAAGAGTTATTACGATAATAATAATAGAAATACGGATAAAAATAAGAGTTATTACGATAATAATAATAGTAATAAGGATAAAAGTAAGAGTTAATATGATGATAAAATAGGAATAAGGACAAAAATAAGAGTTATTACGATAATAATAATAGTTATAAGGATAAAAATAAGAGTTATTACGATAATAATAATAGAAATAAGGATAGAAGTAAGAGTTAATATGATGATAAAATAGGAATAAGGACAAAAATAAGAGTTATTACGATAATAATAATAGTAATAAGGATAAAAGTAAGAGCTAATATGATGATAAAGTAGGAATAAGGACAAAAATAAGAGTTATTACGATAATAATAATAGTTATAAGGGTAAAAATAAGAGTTATTACGATAATAATAATAGAAATTAGGATAAAAATAAGAGTTATTACGATAATAAAAATAGGAATAAGGCTGGAAATATTAGATATAATGATAATAACAATAGTGATAAGGATAAAAATAATAATTATAATGATAATAATAGTAGTGATAAGGATAAAAATAACATTTATTACGATAATAAAAGTAGGAATAAGGCTGAAAATAATAGTTATCATGATAATAATAATAGTGATAAGGATAAAAATAACAGATATTACGGTAATAATAATATTAATACGGATAAAAATAAGAGTTATTACGATAATAAAATTAGGAGTAAGGCTGAAAATAATAGTTATTACAATAATAAAAATAGGAATAAGCATGAAAATAAGAGTTATAACGATAATAATAAAAGCAGTAAGGCTGAAAATAATAGTTATCACGATAATAATAATAGTAATAAGGATAAAAATAACACATCTTACGATAATTATAAAAGTAATAAGGATAAATATAAGAGTTATTACGACAATATAAAGGGAATAAGGCTGAAAATAATAGATATAATGATAATAATAATAGTGATAAGGATAAAAATAAGAGATATTACGATAATAAAATCTGGAATAGGTCTGAAAGTAATAGTTATAATGATAATAATAATAGTAATATGGATAAAAATAACAGATATAACGATAATAATAATATTAATACTCATAAAAATAAGTGTTATTACGATAATAAAATAGGAATAAGGCTGAAAATAATAGTTATTACGATAATAAAAATAGAAATAAGGCTCCAAATAAGAGTTATTACGATAATAATAATAGCAGTAAGGCTGAAAATAATAGTTATAACGATAATAATAATAGTAATAAGGATAAAAATAATAGTTATTACGATAATAAAAATAGGAATAAGGCTGGAAATATTAGATATAATGATAATAATAATAGTGATAAGGATAAAAATAATAATTATAATGATAATAATAGTAGTGATAAGGATAAAAATAACATTTATTGCGATAATAAAAGTAGGAATAAGGCTGAAAATAATAGTTATCATGATAATAATAATAGTGATAAGGACAAAAATAACAGATATTACGATAATAATAATATTAATATGGATAAAAATAAGAGTTACTACGATAATATAAAAGGAATAAGGCTGAAAATAATAGATACAATGATAATAATAATGGTGATAAGGATAAAAATAGGAGTTATTACGATAATAAAAACAGGAATAAGTCTGAAAGTTATAGTTATAATGATAATAATAATAGTAATATGGATAAAAACAACAGATATAACAATAATAATAATATTAATACCGACAAAAATAAGAGTTATTACGATAATATAAAAGGAATAAGGCTGAAAATAATAGATATAATGATAATAATAATAGTGACAAGGATAAAAATACGAGTTATTACGATAATAAAAACAGGAATAAGTGTGAAAGTAATAGTTATAATGGTAATAATAATAGTGATAAGGATAAAAATAATAATTATAATGACAATAATAGTAGTGATATGGATAAAAATAAGAGTTATTACGGTAATAACAATAGGAATAAGGCTGACAATAATAGTTATAATGATAATAATAATAGGAATAAGGCTGAAAATAATAGTTATAATGATAATAATAGTAGTAATAAGGAAAAAAATAACAGATATTACGATAATAATAATATTAATACGGATAAAAATAAGAGTTATTACGAAAATAATAATCGCAGTAAGGCTGAAAATAATAGTTGTAACGATAACAATAATAGTAATAAGGATAAAAATAAGAGTTATTACGATAATAAAAATAGGAATAAGGCCAGAAATATTAGATATAATGATAATAATAATAGTCGATAAGGATAAAAATAATAATTATAATGATAATAATGGTAGTGATAAGGATAAAAATAAGAGTTATTACGGTAATAACAATAGGAATAAGGCTGAAAATAATAGTTATATGATAATAATAATAGTGATAAGGATAAAAATAATAATTATAATGACAATAATAGTAGTGATAAGGATAAAAATAAGAGTTATGACTGTAATAACAATAGGAATAAGGCTGAAAATAATAGTTATAATGATAATAATAATAGTAATAAGGATAAAAGTAACAGATATTACGATAATAATAATATTAATACGGATAAAAATAAGAGTTATTACGATAATATAAAAGGAATAAGGCTGAAAATAATAGATATAATGATAATAATAATAGTGACAAGGATAAAAATACGAGTTATTACGATAATAAAAACAGGAATAAGTGTGAAAGTAATAGTTATAATGATAATAATAATAGTAATATGGATAAAAACAACAGAATAACAATAATAATAATATTAATACCGATAAAAATAAGAGTTGATACGATAATAAAAATAGGAATAAGGCTGAAAATAATAGTTATTACAATAATAAAAATAGGAATAAGGATGAAAATAAGAGTTATAACGATAATAATAAAAGCAGTAAGGCTGAAAATAATAGTTATCACGATAATAATAATAGTAATAAGGATAAAAATAACACATCTTACGATAATAATAAAAGTAATAAGGATAAATATAAGAGTTATTACGACAATATAAAGGGAATAAGGCTGAAAATAATAGATATAATGACAATAATAATAGTGATAAGGATAAAAATAAGAGATATTGCGATAATAAAATCTGGAATAGGTCTGAAAGTAATAGTTATAATGATAATAATAATAGTAATATGGATAAAAATAACAGATATAACGATAATAATAATATTAATACTGATAAAAATAAGAGTTATTACGATAATAAAATAGGAATAAGGCTGTAAATAATAGTTATTACGATAATAAAAATAGGAATAAGGCTGAAAATAATAGTTATAATTGTAGAATAATTATTATAAATAGAATAATTATTTAGATTTATTTAATTGAAATAATATAATGCAACACAAATTAATATTCACAGAACGCGATCACAATTCTCAATATGTTTCTCTTTTGAATTCTCTCAAAGCAATGCCGAACGTTGCTCCGAAAACAAACAGATAGTTACAACAAAAAGACAATCTTATTCACAAGCAAGCTTCATTCATATCATGCACACAAGCTTTATTTATAATATACATCCATACCACACATACAACTACATAGTACATGCATTAGTACACACACACACCACATTCGGCCATCCTGCAGCGATATCTGCCCTCAGATATCAGATATATTTTCATCTTCAGAATCCTCAATCCAAATTTTCATATTCTCTGCAGCAGTCGATGTTTGTCTGGGTCCCTCATGCTCACCTATTTTTTCAACTACATACCGATCATTGCGCAAAACACGAATAATTTTATATGGTCCTAAATATTTGTGCGCAAATTTTAGTCCTGGTCCTGATTGCGTCCTTTTAATAGCAACCAAGTCTCCTTCTTGATAACGATGAGCTTTTTTACGATGCCGATTGAAATTACGTCTATTCTCTTGTTGCACCTTCAAAATGTTGCTCTTCGCGTGCTGTCTCAATTCGTCTCGCTTCTCTTGAAACATCTTGTTCCATTCATCATTTATTATTTCTCGAACCTCAGGATTGTCCTTCACTCTCATATCCGTTCCAAATAAGATTTTAAAAGGTGTAGCGCCAATACTGCGATGCGGGGTTGCATTTAGATATTTCTGGCATACATCTAAATATTTATGCCATTCCTCAGGTCTTGGTGCAGCCAACTTTGTCAATAACGGAATAATTGTCCTGTTGACCCTTTCCACCTGACCATTCGCCCTTGGCATACCTGTTGTGATAAGACTGGACTCAATCTTTTCTTCTCGGCAATATTCTTGAAACTCTAAAGAGGTAAATGCAGTCCCACGATCTGAAATAATTTTCCGAGGATTACCAAAAATTGTAGCCTGTTTCTTCAATCGGGTCAATAACTTCAGCAGCACTGGTAGACTTTGTAGCGTAAAGCCACACAAACTTTGCAAACGCGTCTACTACAACAAATAAGTGTTTATAATTTTTTCGAGTTGAAGGAAGAGGTCCCAAATGATCTATATGATATACATCTAACGGCACATCTCCCTTTTCAATGGGATACAATAATCCATCGCGTTTTCCTGACTTTCGCTGAGCTAAAATACATGCAATACAATTCCGAACCACTTTTCCTACTTTAGTTGTCAAACCCTTAAACCAATAGTCTTTTCTAACAAGAATTTCGGTTTTAGCGCTAGAAAAATGTCCATTCTCATGCAGCTGTCTTATAATTTGACTCTGCATAGCACGCGGTACCACTATACGAACATCATCATCGATTACTTTAAACAAAAGTCCATTTTTAATTACATAATCACTATTGTTATTTTGGTTATTACTCACAGACTCTATCATTTCTGTTAACTCTTTGTCCTCACGTTGCGCTTTTCGCAGTCTCATCAATACACTTGTTTCGCACTCATTAATAAGCATACACATCGGAATAGGATTTCGACTTAACGCATCAACATGTCTCATACTACACCCTGGGCGATGTTCAATAGTATAATTAAACTCCTCTAACAATAATGCCCATCTTGCAACTCGCACACACAAATCTTTTTTCTTCATAGTAAGAGTAAACGCACGACAATCAGTTACTATTCTAAATGGTATTCCTAAAAGATAAACTCTAAATTTATTTAACGCTTTAACTATAGCTAATATTTCTAATTCATAACTAATATATCGCGATTCTGCTTCTGACGTTTTCCAGCTCGCGTAATATATCGGATGGTAACGTTGATCGACATCGTCTTTTTGTAATAAAATAGCACCAAGTCCCAACGCTCGACGCATCCGTATGTAGCTCTGTTTCTGCGCCTACACGGTATAGCTTCAAAACTGGTTCATTAACCAACGCTACTTTTAATTGTTGAAAACGCAAGTATCTGTTTTTTCATTTAGCTCAAATTTTATATCTTTTCTCAACAAATTTGACAAAGGTCGAGCTATTATTGAATATTGTGGAATAAACTTTCGAAAATAACCAGTTAATCCTAAAAAACTTTGCACATCTTTAATATTTTTAACGATTGGAAAATTCAAAACAGCTAATAGTTTACGTTTCGACGGGGGCGTACGTGACCATCCTCAATTACGTGACCTAAATATTCTATTTTACGCTGAAGAAAATGACACTTCTTCCAATTTATACGCAATCCGTAATCACTCGCAATACACAAAATTTCCCGTAATCTCGATACGGCTTCGCTTTCGTCATTCGCAGGAATAATTAAATCATCTATATATGTTAATACGACACCTGTCTTTATCGGATCACGAAAAATGCTGTTAATATATTTCTGAAATACGGCAGGAGAATTACATAGACCAAAAGGTGTTCTTAAAAATTCAAAATGTCCATCAGGTACTATCCACGCAGTATATTTACGGCTATTTTCCTCTATTGGAACATGAAAGAAACCTTCTTTTAAATCAAGAGTACTAAATATAGTAGCACCTTGTAGACGATCTAATTGGTCTTCTATAAGTGGTAATGGATAGCGATCTTTACAAATCTTTTTATTAAGTATCCTATAATCTACGCACAAACGTGTCCCACCATCTTTTTTCTTTACAAGAACAATTGGACTGGCATATTCAGATGTACTTTCTCGCACAATTCCTGCTCGCATCCATTCATCAATCTGTTTATTTACTATTTCTCTCTGAACCGGTGCTAATCTACGTGGAGATTGATACGTAGGTATATCATCTTTTAAAACTATCTCTAATTTAACATTACACTCTTTAATTCCTTTCGGCTCATAATTATTTATAATATCTTCTAATTCCTGTTTAATACTATTATTTTTAATATGCTCCAAATCTACTAAAGAATTAGTTGAATTATTCCTAGCCTCGTCAAAAGTGTCAATAGAAAATATTTCTGGAACATCATAAGTCACTTGATTTTCACGCTTCGATATTTCAACTTTTTTGCCGTCAATTACCAACTTAGCCTCTTTTAACAATTCTGAACCTATCAAAAAATTATGTTTTAAATATTCATCCGGTACAACATGAATCGATAATCGAAAAGTATTATTATCGATTTGAACATCGGCACAAAAACTACCTAACGTATTGACTTTATTTAAACCAAATCCTTTGCACGTTATTTCTGAGCCACGTAAGCTTGGACATCCTAATCTAATATATTGCTCAGCTTTCATAATATGCAAATCACTGCCCATATCTAAAAATGCTACTATTTCTTTACCTAACAAATTTACAGATTTATATATCTTATTGTCCTTGACAACAACTGCTGTACATTCATTTACCTGCTTATCCTGTCCCTTCTTACAATCTGCGGCTCTATGCCCAAACTCTCGGCACGCAAAACATCTCGGACCTCTACTCTTAACCGGACAGTTCACGCCCAGATGATTCTTGTCACCACAGTTATAACATCGCAGTTCATGATTTGATACTTCTTTTCTATCCTGCTTCACCATCTTCACTGGTGACCACTTATTTTCTTTTGGCTTAGTCGCTGGAGTGAACGGCAACAATCTTCCACGAAGCGAAATTTTATCAAACGCTGCTAGCAATTCTCCTTTCGTCGCAAACTTCTGTACTCGTGCAAGATCTCTTAATCCACGATCAGGTATTCCTTCTATAATGTAATCTAATATTTCCGCGTCAATGATTGGCACACGATTTCCCAAAATAATCTTTTGATGCACATACTCGCTAAAACTCTCTTCTTTCTTCCAAACACGCGCCTCAAAACGTCGTCTCATCTCAAGCACATTCTCAGGGTGATAAAACATTTCACTTAAATTACTCAGTAATTCTTCTACGGACATCGCAATATGTTCAGGTCTCGAATGTAACCATTCAAGTGCATTTCCTTTAAGACGAGATCCCATTAAAAGTTTTGTCATATCATCCGTTAACTGATATGTTGTTTTTAAAATTTGTACTTGACGCGCCCATGTAATAAAACTATTACTACTTCCATCAAAATTGCTTAACAGATCTGCAATAGCAGATATATTTACTGGTGGTGGTCGTGCTTGTCTTGTAAATATTCTTGCCGATTCTTCCGCTTCACATCGATCAAAATTTACACGATTCATCCCTTGAAGCAATTCAATTTGTTGTCGTGCCAATTCGAGCTCTCGTTCTGCCAATTGTTTTTCTCTTTTTGAAAATTCCATTTCCCGTCGTATTTGCACCAAATCATCAGATCCTGAAGCATTTTCACTCGCGATTTCTTCAACTTCGTCACTTACACGCACTTTCAACCATTCTCCCGATGGATCGGCGTCAGTTAAACGTTGAATCAACTCTGCTTTCAAACCAGACGTTGGAAGTCCCATTTCACGCAACTTCTCTTTCAATTCTGCGATGCAGAAATCATTTGGACTTTTGATTATTGAACTCATTTTATCGATCACTACAACTCTGTGAACTAGCACTTCCGAACTATATTCTCAATTAATATTTTAAACGTTCACACACAATGTCCGCACAAATATTCGATCACGACTCGGTTTAAATTCTTAGGACGAGCCCCCAATTTGTAGAATAATTATTATAAATAGAATAATTATTTAGATTTATTTAATTGAAATAATATAATGCAACACAAATTAATATTCACAGAACGCGATCACAATTCTCAATATGTTTCTCTTTTGAATTCTCTCAAAGCAATGCCGAACGTTGCTCCGAAAACAAACAGATAGTTACAACAAAAAGACAATCTTATTCACAAGCAAGCTTCATTCATATCATGCACACAAGCTTTATTTATAATATACATCCATACCACACATACAACTACATAGTACATGCATTAGTACACACACACACCACATAAGTAAGAGTTAATACGATGATAAAATAGGAATAAGGACAAAAATAAGAGTTATTACGATAATAATAATAGTAATAAGGATAAAAATAAGAGTTATTACAAGATAAAAAGGAATAAGGCTGAAAATTATAGTTATAATGATAATAATAATATAAATAAGTATAAAAATAAGAGTTATTATGATAATAATAACAGTTATAAGGATAAAAATAAGAGTTATTACGATAATAATAATAGTAATAAGGATAAAAATAAGAGTTATTACGATAATAATAATAGTAATAAGGATAAAAGTAAGAGTTATTACATGATAAAAATAGGAGTAAGGCTGAAAATAATAGTTATAATGATAATAATAATAGAAATAAGGATAAAAATAAGAGTTATTACGATAATAATAATAGTAATAAGGATAAAAATAAGAGTTATTTCGATAATAATAATAGTAATAAGGATAAAAGTAAGAGTTATTACATGATAAAAATAGGAATAAGGCTGAAAATAATAGTTGTAATGATAATAATAATAGAAATAAGGATAACAATAAGAGTTATTACGATAATAATAATAGTAATAAGGATAAAAATAAGAGTTATTTCGATAATAATAGTAGTAATAAGGATAAAAGTAAGAGTTATTACATGATAAAATTAGGAATAAGGCTCAAAATAATAGTTATAATGATAATAATAATAGAAAGAAGGATAAAAATAAGAGTTATTTCATGATAAAAATAGGAGTAAGGCTGAAAATAATAGTTATAATGATAATAATAATAGAAATAAGGATAAAAATAAGAGTTATTACGATAATAATAATAGTAATAAGGAGAAAAATAAGAGTTATTGCGATAATAATAATAGTAATAAGGATAAAAGCAAGAGTTAACACGATGATAAAATAGGAATAAGGACAAAAATAAGAGTTATTACGATAATAATAATAGTTATAAGGATAAAAATAAGAGTTATTACGATAATAATAATAGTAATAAGTATAAAAATAAGAGTTATTACGATAATAATAATAGTAATAAGGATAAAAGTAAGAGTTAATACGATGGTAAAATAGGAATAAGGACAAAAATAAGAGTTATTACGATAATAATAATAGTAATAAGGATAAAAATAAGAGTTATTACAAGATAGAAAGGAATAAGGCTGAAAATTATAGTTATAATGATAATAATAATATAAATAAGTATAAAAATAAGAGTTATTACGATAATAATAACAGTTATAAGGATAAAAATAAGAGTTATTACGATAATAATAATAGTAATAAGGATAAAAATAAGAGTTATTACGATAATAATAATAGTAATAAGGATAAAAGTAAGAGTTAATACGATGATAAAATGGGAATAAGGATAAAAATAATAGTTATTACGATAATAAAAATAGGAATAAGGATAAAAATAAGAGTTATTTCGATAATAATAATAGTAATAAGGATAAAAGTAAGAGTTATTACATGATAAAATTAGGAATAAGGCTGAAAATAATGGTTATAATGATAATAATAATAGAAAGAAGGATAAAAATAAGAGTTACTACGATAATAATAATAGTAATAAGGATAAAAATAAGAGTTATTTCGTTAATAATAATAGTAATAAGGATAAAAGTAAGAGTTAATACGATGATAAAATAGGAATAAGGATAAAAATAAGAGTTATTACGATAATAATAATAGTAATAAGGATAAAAGTAAGAGTTATTACATGATAAAAATAGGAATAAGGCTGAAAATAATAGTTATAATGATAATATTAATAGAAAGAAGGATAAAAATAAGAGTTATTACGATAATAATAATAGTAATAAGGATAAAAATAAGAGTTATTACGATAATAATAATAGTAATAAGGATAAAAGTAAGAGTTAATACGATGATAAAATAGGAATAAGGACAAAAATAAGAGTTATTACGATAATAATAATAGTAATAAGGATAAAAGTAAGAGTTATTACATGATAAAAATAGGAATAAGGCTGAAAATAATAGTTGTAATGATAATAATAATAGAAATAAGGATAAAAATAAGAGTTATTACGATAATAACAATAGTAATAAGGATAAAAATAAGAGTTATTTCGATAATAATAGTAGTAATAAGGATAAAAGTAAGAGTTATTACATGATAAAATTCGGAATAAGGCTGAAAATAATAGTTATAATGATAATAATAATAGAAAGAAGGATAAAAATAAGAGTTATTACATGATAAAAATAGGAGTAAGGCTGAAAATAATAGTTATGATGATAATAATAATAGAAATAAGGATAAAAATAAGAGTTATTACGATAATAATAATAGTAATAAGGAGAAAAATAAGAGTTATTTCGATAATAATAATAGTAATAAGGATAAAAGTAAGAGCTAATACGATGATAAAATAGGAATAAGGACAAAAATAAGAGTTATTACGATAATAATAATAGTAATAAGGATAAAAATAAGAGTTATTACATGATAAAGATAGGAATAAGGCTGAAAATTATAGTTATAATGATAATAATAATATTAATAAGTATAAAAATAAGAGTTATTACGATAATAATAATAGTAATAAGGATAAAAGTAAGAGTTATTACATGATAAAAATAGGAATAAGGCTGAAAATAATAGTTATAATGATAATATTAATAGAAAGAAGGATAAAAATAAGAGTTATTACGATAATAATAATAGTAATAAGGATAAAAATAAGAGTTATTACGATAATAATAATAGTAATAAGGATAAAAGTAAGAGTTAATACGATGATAAAATAGGAATAAGGACAAAAATAAGAGTTATTACGATAATAATAATAGTAATAAGGATAAAAATAAGAGTTATTACATGATAAAGATAGGAATAAGGCTGAAAATTATAGTTATAATGATAATAATAATATTAATAAGTATAAAAATAAGAGTTATTACGATAATAATAATAGTAATAAGGATAAAAGTAAGAGTTATTACATGATAAAAATAGGAATAAGGCTGAAAATAATAGTTATAATGATAATATTAATAGAAAGAAGGATAAAAATAAGAGTTATTACGATAATAATAATAGTAATAAGGATAAAAATAAGAGTTATTACGATAATAATAATAGTAATAAGGATAAAAATAAGAGTTATTACATGATAAAGATAGGAATAAGGCTGAAAATTATAGTTACAATGATAATAATAATATTAATAAGTATAAAAATAAGAGTTATTACGATAATAATAATAGTAATAAGGATAAAAGTAAGAGTTATTACATGATAAAAATAGGAATAAGGCTGAAAATAATAGTTATAATGATAATATTAATAGAAAGAAGGATAAAAATAAGAGTTATTACGATAATAATAATAGTAATAAGGATAAAAATAAGAGTTATTACGATAATAATAATAGTAATAAGGATAAAAGTAAGAGTTAATACGATGATAAAATAGGAATAAGGACAAAAATAAGAGTTATTACGATAATAATAATAGTAATAAGGATAAAAGTAAGAGTTATTACATGATAAAGATAGGAATAAGG
The DNA here is from genome assembly GCA_945859595.2 of Megachile willughbiella. Lineage (NCBI taxonomy): Eukaryota > Metazoa > Arthropoda > Insecta > Hymenoptera > Megachilidae > Megachile > Megachile willughbiella. The sequence goes on along the minus strand of CAMAOD020000198.1, from coordinate 18,274 downwards.
CTGAAAATTATAGTTATAATGATAATAATAATATTAATAAGTATAAAAATAAGAGTTATTACGATAATAATAATAGTAATAAGGATAAAAGTAAGAGTTATTACATGATAAAGATAGGAATAAGGCTGAAAATTATAGTTATAATGATAATAATAATATTAATAAGTATAAAAATAAGAGTTGTTACGATAATAATAACAGTTATAAGGATAAAAATAAGAGTTATTACGATAATAATAATATTAATAAGGATAAAAATAAGAGTCATTACATAATAAAAATGGGAATAAGGTTGAAAATAATAGTTATAATGATAACAATAATAGAAATAAGGATAAAAATAAGAGTTATTACGATAATAATAATAGTAATAAGGATTAAAATAAGAGTTATTTCGATAATAATAATAGTAATAAGGATAAAAGTAAGAGTTATTACACGATAAAAATAGGAATAAGGCTGAAAATAGTAGTTATAATGATAATAATAATAGAAAGAAGGATAAAAATGATAGTTATTACGATAATAATAATAGAAATAAGGATAAAAATAAGAGTTATTACGATAATAATAATAGTAATAAGGATAAAAATAAGAGTTATTTCGATAATAATAATAGTAATAAGGATAAAAGTAAGAGCTAATACGATGATAAAATAGGAATAAGGACAAAAATAAGAGTTATTACGATAATAATAATAGTAATAAGGATAAAAATAAGAGTTATTACGATAATAAAAATAGGAATAAGGATAAAAATAAGAGTTATTTCGATAATAATAATAGTAATAAGGATAAAAGTAAGAGTTATTACATGATAAAAATAGGAATAAGGCTGAAAATAATAGTTATTGCGATATTAATAATATTAATAAGGATATAAATAAGAGTTATTACGATAATAATAATAGTAATAAGGATAAAAGTAAGAGTTAATACGATGATAAAATAGGAATAAGCACAAAAATAAGAGTTATTACGATAATAATAATAGTAATAAGGATAAAAATAAGAGTTATTACGATAATAATAATAGGAATAGGGATAAAAATAAGAATTATTACGATAATAATAATAGTAATAAGGATAAAAGTAAGAGTTAAAACGATGATAATAATAGTAATAAGGATAAAAGTAAGAGTTAATACGATGATAAAATAGGAATAAGGATAAAAATAAGAGTTATTACGATAATAATAATAGAAATAAGGATAAAAATAAGGAGTTATTACATAATAAAAATAGGAATATGGCTGAAAGTAATAGTTATAATGATAATAATAATAGAAATAAGGATAAAAATAAGAGTTATTACGATAATAATAATAGTAATAAGGAGAAAAATAAGAGTTATTTCGATAATAATAATAGTAATAAGGATAAAAGTAAGAGTTAATACGATGATAAAATAGGAATAAGGACAAAAATAAGAGTTATTACGATAATAATAATAGTAATAAGGATAAAAATAAGAGTTATTACGATAATAATAATAGTAATAAGGATAAAAGTAAGAGTTAATACGATGATAAAATAGGAATAAGGATAAAAATAAGAGTTATTACGATAATAATAATAGTAATAAGGATACAAGTAAGAGTTATTACATGATAAAAACAGGAATAAGGCTGAAAATAATAGTTGTAATGATAATAATAATAGAAATAAGGATAAAAATAAGAGTTATTACGATAATAACAATAGTAATAAGGATAAAAATAAGAGTTATTTCGATAAAAATAGTAGTAATAAGGATAAAAGTAAGAGTTATTACATGATAAAATTCGGAATAAGGCTGAAAATAATAGTTATAATGATAATAATAATAGAAAGAAGGATAAAAATAAGAGTTATTACATGATAAAAATAGGAGTAAGGCTGAAAATAATAGTTATGATGATAATAATAATAGAAATAAGGATAAAAATAAGAGTTATTACGATAATAATAATAGTAATAAGGAGAAAAATAAGAGTTATTTCGATAATAATAATAGTAATAAGGATAAAAGTAAGAGCTAATACGATGATAAAATAGGAATAAGGACAAAAATAAGAGTTATTACGATAATAATAATAGTAATAAGGATAAAAATAAGAGTTATTACATGATAAAGATAGGAATAAGGCTGAAAATTATAGTTACAATGATAATAATAATATTAATAAGTATAAAAATAAGAGTTATTACGATAATAATAATAGTAATAAGGATAAAAGTAAGAGTTATTACATGATAAAAATAGGAATAAGGCTGAAAATAATAGTTATAATGATAATATTAATAGAAAGAAGGATAAAAATAAGAGTTATTACGATAATAATAATAGTAATAAGGATAAAAATAAGAGTTATTACGATAATAATAATAGTAATAAGGATAAAAGTAAGAGTTAATACGATGATAAAATAGGAATAAGGACAAAAATAAGAGTTATTACGATAATAATAATAGTAATAAGGATAAAAGTAAGAGTTATTACATGATAAAGATAGGAATAAGGCTGAAAATTATAGTTATAATGATAATAATAATATTAATAAGTATAAAAATAAGAGTTATTACGATAATAATAATAGTAATAAGGATAAAAGTAAGAGTTATTACATGATAAAGATAGGAATAAGGCTGAAAATTATAGTTATAATGATAATAATAATATTAATAAGTATAAAAATAAGAGTTGTTACGATAATAATAACAGTTATAAGGATAAAAATAAGAGTTATTACGATAATAATAATATTAATAAGGATAAAAATAAGAGTCATTACATAATAAAAATGGGAATAAGGTTGAAAATAATAGTTATAATGATAACAATAATAGAAATAAGGATAAAAATAAGAGTTATTACGATAATAATAATAGTAATAAGGATTAAAATAAGAGTTATTTCGATAATAATAATAGTAATAAGGATAAAAGTAAGAGTTATTACACGATAAAAATAGGAATAAGGCTGAAAATAGTAGTTATAATGATAATAATAATAGAAAGAAGGATAAAAATGATAGTTATTACGATAATAATAATAGAAATAAGGATAAAAATAAGAGTTATTACGATAATAATAATAGTAATAAGGATAAAAATAAGAGTTATTTCGATAATAATAATAGTAATAAGGATAAAAGTAAGAGCTAATACGATGATAAAATAGGAATAAGGACAAAAATAAGAGTTATTACGATAATAATAATAGTAATAAGGATAAAAATAAGAGTTATTACGATAATAATAATAGTAATAAGGATAAAAGTAAGAGTTAATACGATGATAAAATAGGAATAAGGACAAAAATAAGAGTTGTTACGATAATAATAATAGTAATAAGGATAAAAATAAGAGTTATTACGATAATAATAATAGTAATAAGGATAAAAGTAAGAGTTAATACGATGATAAAATAGGAATAAGGACAAAAATAAGAGTTATTACGATAATAATAATAGTAATAAGGATAAAAGTAAGAGTTATTACATGATAAAGATAGGAATAAGGCTGAAAATTATAGTTATAATGATAATAATAATATTAATAAGTATAAAAATAAGAGTTATTACGATAATAATAATAGTAATAAGGATAAAAGTAAGAGTTATTACATGATAAAGATAGGAATAAGGCTGAAAATTATAGTTATAATGATAATAATAATATTAATAAGTATAAAAATAAGAGTTGTTACGATAATAATAACAGTTATAAGGATAAAAATAAGAGTTATTACGATAATAATAATATTAATAAGGATAAAAATAAGAGTCATTACATAATAAAAATGGGAATAAGGTTGAAAATAATAGTTATAATGATAACAATAATAGAAATAAGGATAAAAATAAGAGTTATTACGATAATAATAATAGTAATAAGGATTAAAATAAGAGTTATTTCGATAATAATAATAGTAATAAGGATAAAAGTAAGAGTTATTACACGATAAAAATAGGAATAAGGCTGAAAATAGTAGTTATAATGATAATAATAATAGAAAGAAGGATAAAAATGATAGTTATTACGATAATAATAATAGAAATAAGGATAAAAATAAGAGTTATTACGATAATAATAATAGTAATAAGGATAAAAATAAGAGTTATTTCGATAATAATAATAGTAATAAGGATAAAAGTAAGAGCTAATACGATGATAAAATAGGAATAAGGACAAAAATAAGAGTTATTACGATAATAATAATAGTAATAAGGATAAAAATAAGAGTTATTACGATAATAATAATAGTAATAAGGATAAAAGTAAGAGTTAATACGATGATAAAATAGGAATAAGGACAAAAATAAGAGTTGTTACGATAATAATAATAGTAATAAGGATAAAAATAAGAGTTATTACAACATAAAAAGGAATAAGGCTGAAAATTATAGTTATAATGATAATAATAATATAAATAAGTATAAAAATAAGAGTTATTATGACAATAATAACAGTTATAAGGATAAAAATAAGAGTTATTACGATAATAATAATAGTAATAAGGATAAAAATAAGAGTTATTACGATAATAAAAATAGGAATAAGGATAAAAATAAGAGTTATTTCGATAATAATAATAGTAATAAGGATAAAAGTAAGAGTTATTACATGATAAAAATAGGAATAAGGCTGAAAATAATAGTTATTGCGATATTAATAATATTAATAAGGATATAAATAAGAGTTATTACGATAATAATAATAGTAATAAGGATAAAAGTAAGAGTTAATACGATGATAAAATAGGAATAAGCACAAAAATAAGAGTTATTACGATAATAATAATAGTAATAAGGATAAAAATAAGAGTTATTACGATAATAATAATAGGAATAGGGATAAAAATAAGAATTATTACGATAATAATAATAGTAATAAGGATAAAAGTAAGAGTTAAAACGATGATAATAATAGTAATAAGGATAAAAGTAAGAGTTAATACGATGATAAAATAGGAATAAGGATAAAAATAAGAGTTATTACGATAATAATAATAGAAATAAGGATAAAAATAAGGAGTTATTACATAATAAAAATAGGAATATGGCTGAAAGTAATAGTTATAATGATAATAATAATAGAAATAAGGATAAAAATAAGAGTTATTACGATAATAATAATAGTAATAAGGAGAAAAATAAGAGTTATTTCGATAATAATAATAGTAATAAGGATAAAAGTAAGAGTTAATACGATGATAAAATAGGAATAAGGACAAAAATAAGAGTTATTACGATAATAATAATAGTAATAAGGATAAAAATAAGAGTTATTACGATAATAATAATAGTAATAAGGATAAAAGTAAGAGTTAATACGATGATAAAATAGGAATAAGGATAAAAATAAGAGTTATTACGATAATAATAATAGAAATAAGGATAAAAATAAGGAGTTATTACATAATAAAAATAGGAATATGGCTGAAAGTAATAGTTATAATGATAATAATAATAGAAATAAGGATAAAAATAAGAGTTATTACGATAATAATAATAGTAATAAGGAGAAAAATAAGAGTTATTTCGATAATAATAATAGTAATAAGGATAAAAGTAAGAGTTAATACGATGATAAAATAGGAATAAGGACAAAAATAAGAGTTATTACGATAATAATAATAGTAATAAGGATAAAAATAAGAGTTATTACGATAATAATAATAGTAATAAGGATAAAAGTAAGAGTTAATACGATGATAAAATAGGAATAAGGACAAAAATAAGAGTTATTACGATAATAATAATAGTAATAAGGATAAAAATAAGAGTTATTACGATAATAATAATAGGAATAGAGATAAAAATAAGAATTATTACGATAATAATAATAGTAATAAGGATAAAAGTAAGAGTTAAAACGATGATAATAATAGTAATAAGGATAAAAGTAAGAGTTAATACGATAATAATAATAGTAATAAGGATAAAAATAAGAGTTATTACGATAATAATAATAGTAATAAGGATAAAAGTAAGAGTTAATACGATGATAAAATAGGAATAAGGATAAAAATAAGAGTTATTACGATAATAATAATAGAAATAAGGATAAAAATAAGGAGTTATTACATAATAAAAATAGGAATATGGCCTAAAGTAATAGTTATAATGATAATAATAATAGAAATAAGGATAAAAATAAGAGTTATTACGATAATAATAATAGTAATAAGGAGAAAAATAAGAGTTATTTCGATAATAATAATAGTAATAAGGATAAAAGTAAGAGTTAATACGATGATAAAATAGGAATAAGGACAAAAATAAGAGTTATTACGATAATAATAATAGTAACAAGGATAAAAATAAGAGTTATTACGATAATAATAATAGTAATAAGGATAAAAGTAAGAGTTAATACGATGATAAAATAGGAATAAGGACAAAAATAAGAGTTATTACGATAATAATAATAGTAATAAGGATAAAAATAAGAGTTATTACGATAATAATAATAGGAATAGAGATAAAAATAAGAATTATTACGATAATAATAATAGTTATAAGGATAAAAGTAAGAGTTAAAACGATGATAATAATAGTAATAAGGATAAAAGTAAGAGTTAATACGATAATAATAATAGTAATAAGGATAAAAATAAGAGTTATTACGATAATAATAATAGTAATAAGGATAAAAGTAAGAGTTAATACGATGATAAAATAGGAATAAGGATAAAAATAAGAGTTATTACGATAATAATAATAGAAATAAGGATAAAAATAAGGAGTTATTACATAATAAAAATAGGAATATGGCTGAAAGTAATAGTTATAATGATAATAATAATAGAAATAAGGATAAAAATAAGAGTTATTACGATAATAATAATAGTAATAAGGAGAAAAATAAGAGTTATTTCGATAATAATAATAGTAATAAGGATAAAAGTAAGAGTTAATACGATGATAAAATAGGAATAAGGACAAAAATAAGAGTTATTACGATAATAATAATAGTAATAAGGATAAAAATAAGAGTTATTACGATAATAATAATAGTAATAAGGATAAAAGTAAGAGTTAATACGATGATAAAATAGGAATAAGGACAAAAATAAGAGTTATTACGATAATAATAATAGTAATAAGGATAAAAATAAGAGTTATTACGATAATAATAATAGGAATAGAGATAAAAATAAGAATTATTACGATAATAATAATAGTAATAAGGATAAAAGTAAGAGTTAAAACGATGATAATAATAGTAATAAGGATAAAAGTAAGAGTTAATACGATGATAAAATAGGAATAAGGATAAAAATAAGAGTTATTACGATAATAATAATAGAAATAAGGATAAAAATAAGGAGTTATTACATAATAAAAATAGGAATATGGCTGAAAGTAATAGTTATAATGATAATAATAATAGAAATAAGGATAAAAATAGGAGTTATTACGATAATAATAATAGTTATAAGGATGAAAGTAAGAGTTAATACGATAATAATAATAGAAATAAGGATAAAAATAAGAGTTAATACGATGATAAAATAGGAATAAGGACAAAAATAATAGTTATTACGATAATAATAATAGTAATAAGGATAAAAATAAGAGTTAATACGATGATAAAATGGGACTAAGGATAAAAATAAGAGTTATTACGATAATAATAATAGTAATAAGGATAAAAATAAGAGTTATTACGATAATAATAATAGTAATAAGGATAAAAGTAAGAGTTAATACGATGATAAAATAGGAATAAGGACAAAAATAAGAGTTATTACGATAATAATAATAGTAATAAGGATAAAAATAAGAGTTATTACAAGATAAAAAGGAATAAGGCTGAAAATTATAGTTATAATGATAATAATAATATAAATAAGTATAAAAATAAGAGTTATTACGATAATAATAACAGTTATAAGGATAAAAATAAGAGTTATTACGACAATAATAATATTAATGAGGATAAAAATAAGAGTTATTACGATAATAATAATAGTAATAAGGATAAAAGTAAGAGTTATTACATGATAAAAATAGGAATAAGTCTGAAAATAGTAGTTATAATGATAATAATAATAGAAAGAAGGATAAAAATGATAGTTATTACGATAATAATAATAGAAATAAGGATAAAAATAAGAGTTATTACGATAATAATAATAGTAATAAGGATAAAAATAAGATTATTTCGATAATAATAATAGTAATAAGGATAAAAGTAAGAGTTATTACATGATAGAAATAGGAATAAGGCTGAAAATAATAGTTGTAATGATAATAATAATAGAAATAAGGATAAAAATAAGAGTTGTTACGATAATAACAATAGTAATAAGGATAAAAATAAGAGTTATTTCGATAATAATAGTAGTAATAAGGATAAAAGTAAGAGTTATTACATGATAAAATTAGGAATAAGGCTGAAAATAATAGTTATAATGATAATAATAATAGAAAGAAGGATAAAAATAAGAGTTATTACATGATAAAAATAGGAGTAAGGCTGAAAATAATAGTTATAATGATAATAATAATAGAAATAAGGATAAAAATAAGAGTTATTACGATAATAATAATAGTAATAAGGAGAAAAATAAGAGTTATTTCGATAATTATAATAGTAATAAGGATAAAAGTAAGAGTTAATACGATGATAAAATAGGAATAAGGACAAAAATAAGAGTTATTACGATAATAATAATAGTAATAAGGATAAAAATAAGAGTTATTACAAGATAAAAAGGAATAAGGCTGAAAATTATAGTTATAATGATAATAATAATATAAATAAGTATAAAAATAAGAGTTATTATGATAATAATAACAGTTATAAGGATAAAAATAAGAGTTATTACGATAATAATAATAGTAATAAGGATAAAAATAAGAGTTATTACGATAATAATAATAGTAATAAGGATAAAAGTAAGAGTTATTACATGATAAAAATAGGAGTAAGGCTGAAAATAATAGTTATAATGATAATAATAATAGAAATAAGGATAAAAATAAGAGTTATTACGATAATAATAATAGTAATAAGGATAAAAATAAGAGTTATTTCGATAATAATGATAGTAATAAGGATAAAAGTAAGAGTTCTTACATGATAAAAATAGGCATAAGGCTGAAAATAATAGTTGTAATGATAATAATAATAGAAATAAGGATAACAATAAGAGTTATTACGATAATAATAATAGTAATAAGGATAAAAATAAGAGTTATTTCGATAATAATAGTAGTAATAAGGATAAAAGTAAGAGTTATTACATGATAAAATTAGGAATAAGGCTGAAAATAATAGTTATAATGATAATAATAATAGAAAGAAGGATAAAAATAAGAGTTATTTCATGATAAAAATAGGAGTAAGGCTGAAAATAATAGTTATAATGATAATAATAATAGAAATAAGGATAAAAATAAGAGTTATTACGATAATAATAATAGTAATAAGGAGAAAAATAAGAGTTATTTCGATAATAATAATAGTAATAAGGATAAAAGCAAGAGTTAATACGATGATAAAATAGGAATAAGGACAAAAATAAGAGTAATTACGATAATAATAATAGTTATAAGGATAAAAATAAGAGTTATTACGATAATAATAATAGTAATAAGTATAAAAATAAGAGTTATTACGATAATAATAACAGTAATAAGGATAAAAGTAAGAGTTAATACGATGGTAAAATAGGAATAAGGACAAAAATAAGAGTTATTACGATAATAATAATAGTAATAAGGATAAAAATAAGAGTTATTACAAGATAAAAAGGAATAAGGCTGAAAATTATAGTTATAATGATAATAATAATATAAATAAGTATAAAAATAAGAGTTATTACGATAATAATAACAGTTATAAGGATAAAAATAAGAGTTATTACGATAATAATAATAGTAATAAGGATAAAAATAAGAGTTATTACGATAATAATAATAGTAATAAGGATAAAAGTAAGAGTTAATACGATGATAAAATGGGAATAAGGATAAAAATAATAGTTATTACGATAATAAAAATAGGAATAAGGATAAAAATAAGAGTTATTTCGATAATAATAATAGTAATAAGGATAAAAGTAAGAGTTATTACATGATAAAATTAGGAATAAGGCTGAAAATAATGGTTATAATGATAATAATAATAGAAAGAAGGATAAAAATAAGAGTTATTACGATAATAATAATAGTAATAAGGATAAAAATAAGAGTTATTTCGATAATAATAATAGTAATAAGGATAAAAGTAAGAGTTAATACGATGATAAAATAGGAATAAGGATAAAAATAAGAGTTATTACGATAATAATAATAGTTATAAGGATAAAAATAAGAGTTATTACGATAATAATAATAGTAATAAGGATAAAAGTAAGAGTTATTACATGATAAAAATAGGAATAAGGCTGAAAATAATAGTTATAATGATAATATTAATAGAAAGAAGGATAAAAATAAGAGTTATTACGATAATAATAATAGTAATAAGGATAAAAATAAGAGTTATTACGATAATAATAATAGTAATAAGGATAAAAGTAAGAGTTAATACGATGATAAAATAGGAATAAGGACAAAAATAAGAGTTATTACGATAATAATAATAGTAATAAGGATAAAAATAAGAGTTATTACATGATAAAGATAGGAATAAGGCTGAAAATTATAGTTATAATGATAATAATAATATTAATAAGTATAAAAATAAGAGTTATTACGATAATAATAATAGTAATACGGATAAAAGTAAGAGTTATTACATGATAAAAATAGGAATAAGGCTGAAAATAATAGTTATAATGATAATATTAATAGAAAGAAGGATAAAAATAAGAGTTATTACGATAATAATAATAGTAATAAGGATAAAAATAAGAGTTATTACGATAATAATAATAGTAATAAGGATAAAAGTAAGAGTTAATACGATGATAAAATAGGAATAAGGACAAAAATAAGAGTTATTACGATAATAATAATAGTAATAAGGATAAAAATAAGAGTTATTACATGATAAAGATAGGAATAAGGCTGAAAATTATAGTTATAATGATAATAATAATATTAATAAGTATAAAAATAAGAGTTGTTACGATAATAATAATAGTATTAAGGATTAAAATAAGAGTTATTACGATAATAATAATAGTAATAAGGATAAAAGTAAGAGTTAAAACGATGATAATAATAGTAATAAGGATAAAAGTAAGAGTTAATACGATGATAAAATAGGAATAAGGATAAAAATAAGAGTTATTACGATAATAATAATAGAAATAAGGATAAAAATAAGGAGTTATTACATAATAAAAATAGGAATATGGCTGAAAGTAATAGTTATAATGATAATAATAATAGAAATAAGGATAAAAATAGGAGTTATTACGATAATAATAATAGTTATAAGGATGAAAGTAAGAGTTAATACGATAATAATAATAGAAATAAGGATAAAAATAAGAGTTAATACGATGATAAAATAGGAATAAGGACAAAAATAATAGTTATTACGATAATAATAATAGTAATAAGGATAAAAATAAGAGTTAATACGATGATAAAATGGGACTAAGGATAAAAATAAGAGTTATTACGATAATAATAATAGTAATAAGGATAAAAATAAGAGTTATTACGATAATAATAATAGTAATAAGGATAAAAGTAAGAGTTAATACGATGATAAAATAGGAATAAGGACAAAAATAAGAGTTATTACGATAATAATAATAGTAATAAGGATAAAAATAAGAGTTATTACAAGATAAAAAGGAATAAGGCTGAAAATTATAGTTATAATGATAATAATAATATAAATAAGTATAAAAATAAGAGTTATTACGATAATAATAACAGTTATAAGGATAAAAATAAGAGTTATTACGACAATAATAATATTAATGAGGATAAAAATAAGAGTTATTACGATAATAATAATAGTAATAAGGATAAAAGTAAGAGTTATTACATGATAAAAATAGGAATAAGTCTGAAAATAGTAGTTATAATGATAATAATAATAGAAAGAAGGATAAAAATGATAGTTATTACGATAATAATAATAGAAATAAGGATAAAAATAAGAGTTATTACGATAATAATAATAGTAATAAGGATAAAAATAAGAGTTATTTCGATAATAATAATAGTAATAAGGATAAAAGTAAGAGTTATTACATGATAGAAATAGGAATAAGGCTGAAAATAATAGTTGTAATGATAATAATAATAGAAATAAGGATAAAAATAAGAGTTGTTACGATAATAACAATAGTAATAAGGATAAAAATAAGAGTTATTTCGATAATAATAGTAGTAATAAGGATAAAAGTAAGAGTTATTACATGATAAAATTAGGAATAAGGCTGAAAATAATAGTTATAATGATAATAATAATAGAAAGAAGGATAAAAATAAGAGTTATTACATGATAAAAATAGGAGTAAGGCTGAAAATAATAGTTATAATGATAATAATAATAGAAATAAGGATAAAAATAAGAGTTATTACGATAATAATAATAGTAATAAGGAGAAAAATAAGAGTTATTTCGATAATTATAATAGTAATAAGGATAAAAGTAAGAGTTAATACGATGATAAAATAGGAATAAGGACAAAAATAAGAGTTATTACGATAATAATAATAGTAATAAGGATAAAAATAAGAGTTATTACAAGATAAAAAGGAATAAGGCTGAAAATTATAGTTATAATGATAATAATAATATAAATAAGTATAAAAATAAGAGTTATTATGATAATAATAACAGTTATAAGGATAAAAATAAGAGTTATTACGATAATAATAATAGTAATAAGGATAAAAATAAGAGTTATTACGATAATAATAATAGTAATAAGGATAAAAGTAAGAGTTATTACATGATAAAAATAGGAGTAAGGCTGAAAATAATAGTTATAATGATAATAATAATAGAAATAAGGATAAAAATAAGAGTTATTACGATAATAATAATAGTAATAAGGATAAAAATAAGAGTTATTTCGATAATAATGATAGTAATAAGGATAAAAGTAAGAGTTATTACATGATAAAAATAGGAATAAGGCTGAAAATAATAGTTGTAATGATAATAATAATAGAAATAAGGATAACAATAAGAGTTATTACGATAATAATAATAGTAATAAGGATAAAAATAAGAGTTATTTCGATAATAATAGTAGTAATAAGGATAAAAGTAAGAGTTATTACATGATAAAATTAGGAATAAGGCTGAAAATAATAGTTATAATGATAATAATAATAGAAAGAAGGATAAAAATAAGAGTTATTTCATGATAAAAATAGGAGTAAGGCTGAAAATAATAGTTATAATGATAATAATAATAGAAATAAGGATAAAAATAAGAGTTATTACGATAATAATAATAGTAATAAGGAGAAAAATAAGAGTTATTTCGATAATAATAATAGTAATAAGGATAAAAGCAAGAGTTAATACGATGATAAAATAGGAATAAGGACAAAAATAAGAGTAATTACGATAATAATAATAGTTATAAGGATAAAAATAAGAGTTATTACGATAATAATAATAGTAATAAGTATAAAAATAAGAGTTATTACGATAATAATAACAGTAATAAGGATAAAAGTAAGAGTTAATACGATGGTAAAATAGGAATAAGGACAAAAATAAGAGTTATTACGATAATAATAATAGTAATAAGGATAAAAATAAGAGTTATTACAAGATAAAAAGGAATAAGGCTGAAAATTATAGTTATAATGATAATAATAATATAAATAAGTATAAAAATAAGAGTTATTACGATAATAATAACAGTTATAAGGATAAAAATAAGAGTTATTACGATAATAATAATAGTAATAAGGATAAAAATAAGAGTTATTACGATAATAATAATAGTAATAAGGATAAAAGTAAGAGTTAATACGATGATAAAATGGGAATAAGGATAAAAATAATAGTTATTACGATAATAAAAATAGGAATAAGGCTGAAAATTATAGTTATAATGATAATAATAATATAAATAAGTATAAAAATAAGAGTTATTACGATAATAATAACAGTTATAAGGATAAAAATAAGAGTTATTACGATAATAATAATAGTAATAAGGATAAAAATAAGAGTTATTACGATAATAATAATAGTAATAAGGATAAAAGTAAGAGTTAATACGATGATAAAATGGGAATAAGGATAAAAATAATAGTTATTACGATAATAAAAATAATAAGGATAAAAATAAGAGTTATTTCGATAATAATAATAGTAATAAGGATAAAAGTAAGAGTTATTACATGATAAAATTAGGAATAAGGCTGAAAATAATGGTTATAATGATAATAATAATAGAAAGAAGGATAAAAATAAGAGTTATTACGATAATAATAATAGTAATAAGGATAAAAATAAGAGTTATTTCGATAATAATAATAGTAATAAGGATAAAAGTAAGAGTTAATACGATGATAAAATAGGAATAAGGATAAAAATAAGAGTTATTACGATAATAATAATAGTTATAAGGATAAAAATAAGAGTTATTACGATAATAATAATAGTAATAAGGATAAAAGTAAGAGTTATTACATGATAAAAATAGGAATAAGGCTGAAAATAATAGTTATAATGATAATATTAATAGAAAGAAGGATAAAAATAAGAGTTATTACGATAATAATAATAGTAATAAGGATAAAAATAAGAGTTATTACGATAATAATAATAGTAATAAGGATAAAAGTAAGAGTTAATACGATGATAAAATAGGAATAAGGACAAAAATAAGAGTTATTACGATAATAATAATAGTAATAAGGATAAAAATAAGAGTTATTACATGATAAAGATAGGAATAAGGCTGAAAATTATAGTTATAATGATAATAATAATATTAATAAGTATAAAAATAAGAGTTGTTACGATAATAATAATAGTATTAAGGATTAAAATAAGAGTTATTTCGATAATAATAATAGTAATAAGGATAAAAGTAAGAGTTATTACATGATAAAAATAGGAATAAGGCTGAAAATAGTAGTTATAATGATAATAATAATAGAAAGAAGGATAAAAATGATAGTTATTACGATAATAATAATAGAAATAAGGATAAAAATAAGAGTTATTACGATAATAATAATAGTAATAAGGATAAAAATAAGAGTTATTTCGATAATAATAATAGTAATAAGGATAAAAGTAAGAGTTATTACATGATAAAAATAGGAATAAGGCTGAAAATAATAGTTGTAATGATAATAATAATAGAAATAAGGATAAAAATAAGAGTTATTACGATAATAACAATAGTAATATGGATAAAAATAAGAGTTATTTCGATAATAATAGTAGTAATAAGGATAAAAGTAAGAGTTATTACATGATAAAATTCGGAATAAGGCTGAAAATAATAGTTATAATGATAATAATAATCGAAAGAAGGATAAAAATAAGAGGTATTACATGATAAAAATAGGAGTAAGGCTGAAAATAATAGTTATAATGATAATAATAATAGAAATAAGGATAAAAATAAGAGTTATTACGATAATAATAATAGTAATAAGGAGAAAAATAAGAGTTATTTCGATAATAATAATAGTAATAAGGATAAAAGTAAGAGCTAATACGATGATAAAATAGGAATAAGGACAAAAATAAGAGTTATTACGATAATAATAATAGTAATAAGGATAAAAATAAGAGTTATTACATGATAAAGATAGGAATAAGGCTGAAAATTATAGTTATAATGATAATAATAATATTAATAAGCATAAAAATAAGAGTTATTACGATAATAATAATAGTAATAAGGATAAAGGTAAGAGTTATTACATGATAAAAATAGGAATAAGGCTGAAAATAATAGTTATAATGATAATATTAATAGAAAGAAGGATAAAAATAAGAGTTATTACGATAATAATAATAGTAATAAGGATAAAAATAAGAGTTATTACATGATAAAGATAGGAATAAGGCTGAAAATTATAGTTATAATGATAATAATAATATTAATAAGTATAAAAATAAGAGTTATTACGATAATAATAATAGTAATAAGGATAAAAGTAAGAGTCATTACATGATAAAAATAGGAATAAGGCTGAAAATAATAGTTATAATGATAATATTAATAGAAAGAAGGATAAAAATAAGAGTTATTACGATAATAATAATAGTAATAAGGATAAAAATAAGAGTTATTACGATAATAATAATAGTAATAAGGATAAAAGTAAGAGTTAATACGATGATAAAATAGGAATAAGGACAAAAATAAGAGTTATTACGATAATAATAATAGTAATAAGGATAAAAATAAGAGTTATTACGATAATAATAATATTAATAAGGATAAAAATAAGAGTCATTACATAATAAAAATGGGAATAAGGTTGAAAATAATAGTTATAATGATAACAATAATAGAAATAAGGATAAAAATAAGAGTTATTACGATAATAATAATAGTAATAAGGATTAAAATAAGAGTTATTTCGATAATAATAATAGTAATAAGGATAAAAGTAAGAGTTATTACATGATAAAAATAGGAATAAGGCTGAAAATAGTAGTTATAATGATAATAATAATAGAAAGAAGGATAAAAATGATAGTTATTACGATAATAATAATAGAAATAAGGATAAAAATAAGAGTTATTACGATAATAATAATAGTAATAAGGATAAAAATAAGAGTTATTTCGATAATAATAATAGTAATAAGGATAAAAGTAAGAGTTATTACATGATAAAAATAGGAATAAGGCTGAAAATAATAGTTGTAATGATAATAATAAGGGAAATAAGGATAAAAATAAGAGTTATTACGATAATAACAATAGTAATAAGGATAAAAATAAGAGTTATTTCGATAATAATAGTAGTAATAAGGATAAAAGTAAGAGTTATTACATGATAAAATTCGGAATAAGGCTGAAAATAATAGTTATAATGATAATAATAATAGAAAGAAGGATAAAAATAAGAGTTATTACATGATAAAAATAGGAATAAGGCTGAAAATAATAGTTATAATGATAACAATAATGGAAATAACGATAAAAATAAGAGTTATTACGATAATAATAATAGTAATAAGGATTAAAATAAGAGTTATTTCGATAATAATAATAGTAATAAGGATAAAAGTAAGAGTTATTACATGATAAAAATAGGAATAAGGCTGAAAATAGTAGTTATAATGATAATAATAATAGAAAGAAGGATAAAAATGATAGTTATTACGATAATAATAATAGAAATAAGGATAAAAATAAGAGTTATTACGATAATAATAATAGTAATAAGGATAAAAATAAGAGTTATTTCGATAATAATAATAGTAATAAGGATAAAAGTAAGAGTTATTACATGATAAAAATAGGAATAAGGCTGAAAATAATAGTTGTAATGATAATAATAATAGAAATAAGGATAAAAATAAGAGTTATTACGATAATAACAATAGTAATAAGGATAAAAATAAGAGTTATTTCGATAATAATAGTAGTAATAAGGATAAAAGTAAGAGTTATTACATGATAAAATTCGGAATAAGGCTGAAAATAATAGTTATAATGATAATAATAATAGAAAGAAGGATAAAAATAAGAGTTATTACATGATAAAAATAGGAGTAAGGCTGAAAATAATAGTTATAATGATAATAATAATAGAAATAAGGATAAAAATAAGAGTTATTACGATAATAATAATAGTAATAAGGAGAAAAATAAGAGTTATTTCGATAATAATAATAGTAATAAGGATAAAAGTAAGAGCTAATACGATGATAAAATAGGAATAAGGACAAAAATAAGAGTTATTACGATAATAATAATAGTAATAAGGATAAAAATAAGAGTTATTACATGATAAAGATAGGAATAAGGCTGAAAATTATAGTTATAATGATAATAATAATATTAATAAGTATAAAAATAAGAGTTATTACGATAATAATAATAGTAATAAGGATAAAAGTAAGAGTTATTACATGATAAAAATAGGAATAAGGCTGAAAATAATAGTTATAATGATAATATTAATAGAAAGAAGGATAAAAATAAGAGTTATTACGATAATAATAATAGTAATAAGGATAAAAATAAGAGTTATTACGATAATAATAATAGTAATAAGGATAAAAGTAAGAGTTAATACGATGATAAAATAGGAATAAGGACAAAAATAAGACTTATTACGATAATAATAATAGTAATAAGGATAAAAATAAGAGTTATTACATGATAAAGATAGGAATAAGGCTGAAAATTATAGTT
>CAMAOD020000197.1:280000-335000 GCA_945859595.2 Megachile willughbiella | reverse complement strand
AGAGACAAAGACAGGGACAGAGACAGAGACGGAGACAAAGACAGAGACAGAGCCAGGGACAGAGACGGAGACAGAGACAGAGGCTGCGACAGAGACGGAGGCAGAGACCGAGACAGGGGCAGAGACACAGACAGAGACAGAGACAGAGACAGAGACAGAGACAGAGACAGAGACAGAGACAGAGACAGAGACAGAGACAGAGACAGAGACAGAGACAGAGACAGAGACAGACACAGAGACAGAGACAGAGACAGAGACAGAGACAGAGACAGAGACAGAGACAGAGACAGAGACAGAGACAGAGACAGAGACAGAGACAGAGACAGAGGCAGAGTCTCAGACAGAGACAGAGACAGAGACAGAGACAGAGACAGAGACAGAGACAGGGGGAGAGACAGCGACAGAGACAGATACAGAGACACAGACAGCGACAGAGACACAGACAGAGACAGAGACAGAGACACAGACAGAGACAGAGACAGAGACAGAGACAGAGACAGAGACAGAGACAGAGGCAGAGACAGAGCCAGAGACAGAGACAGAGACAGAGACAGAGACAGAGACAGGGGGAGAGACAGCGACAGAGACAGAGACAGAGACAGAGACAGAGACAGAGACACAGACAGAGACAGAGACAGAGACAGAGACAGAGACAGAGACAGAGACAGAGACAGAGACAGAGACAGAGACAGAGACAGAGACAGAGACAGAGACAGAGACAGAGACAGAGGCAGAGACAGAGGCAGAGACAGAGACAGAGACAGAGGCAGAGACAGAGACACAGGCAGAGACAGAAACAGAGACAGAGACAGATACGGGGACAGAGGCAGAGGCAGAGACAGAGACAGAGACAGAGACAGAGACGGAGACAGAGGCAGAGACGGAGACAGAGACAGAGACAGAGACTGAGACAGAGACAGAGACAGCGGCAGAGACAGAGACGGAGACAGAGACAGAGACACAGACAGAGACAGAGACAGAGACAGAGACAGAGACAGAGACAGAGACAGGGACAGAGACAGAGACAGAGACAGAGACAGAGACAGAGACAGAGACAGAGACAGAGACAGATACGGAGATAGAGACAGAGACGGAGACAGAGACGGAGACAGAGGCAGAGACAGAGCCAGAGACAGAGACAGAGACAGAGACAGAGACAGAGACAGAGACAGGGACAGAGACAGAGACAGAGACGGAGACAGAGACCGAGACAGAGACAGACACAGAGACAGAGACAGAGACAGAGACAGAGACAGAAACAGAGACAGAGACAGAGACGGAGACAGAGACAGAGACGCAGACGGAGGCAGAGACAGAGACATAGACAGAGACAGCGACAGAGTCAGAGGCAGAGACTGAGACAGAGACAGAGACGGAGACAGAGACAGACACAGAGACAGAGACAGAGACTGAGACAGAGACAGAGACGGAGACAGAGACAGAGACAGAGACAGAGACAGAGACAGAGACTGAGACAGAGACAGAGACAGAGGCAGAGGCAGAGACAGAGACAGAGGCAGAGACGGAGATAGAGACAGAGACGGAGACAGAGACGGAGACAGAGGCAGAGACAGAGCCAGAGACAGAGACAGAGACAGAGACAGAGACAGAGACAGGGGGAGAGACAGCGACAGAGACAGAGACAGAGACAGAGACAGAGACACAGACAGAGACAGAGACAGAGACAGAGACAGAGACAGAGACAGAGACAGAGACAGAGACAGAGACAGAGACAGAGACAGAGACAGAGGCAGAGACAGAGGCAGAGACAGAGACAGAGACAGAGGCAGAGACAGAGACAGAGACAGAGACAGAGACAGAGACAGAGACAGAGACAGAGACAGAGACAGAGACAGAGACAGGGACAGAGACAGAGACAGAGACAGAGACGGAGACAGAGACCGAGACAGAGACAGACACAGAGACAGAGACAGAGACAGAGACAGAAACAGAGACAGAGACAGAGACGGAGACAGAGACAGAGACGCGGACGGAGGCAGAGACAGAGACATAGACAGAGACAGCGACAGAGTCAGAGGCAGAGACTGAGACAGAGACAGAGACGGAGACAGAGACAGACACAGAGACAGAGACAGAGACTGGGACAGAGACTGGGACAGAGACAGAAACGGAGACAGAGAAAGAGACAGAGACAGAGACAGAGACAGAGACTGAGACAGAGACAGAGACAGAGGCAGAGGCAGAGACAGAGACAGAGACAGAGACGGAGATAGAGACAGAGACAGAGACAGAGACGGAGACGGAGGCAGAGACAGAGCCAGAGACAGAGACAGAGACAGAGACAGAGACAGAGACAGGGGGAGAGACAGCGACAGAGACAGAGACAGAGACAGAGACAGAGACAGAGACACAGACAGAGACAGAGACAGAGACAGAGACAGAGACAGAGACAGAGACAGAGACAGAGACAGAGACAGAGACAGAGACAGAGACAGAGACAGAGACAGAGACAGAGACAGAGACAGAGGCAGAGACAGAGGCAGAGACAGAGACAGAGACAGAGGCAGACACAGAGACACAGGCAGAGACAGAAACAGAGACAGAGACAGATACGGGGACAGAGGCAGAGGCAGAGACAGAGACAGAGACAGAGACAGAGACGGAGACAGAGGCAGAGACAGAGACGGAGTCAGAGACAGAGACACAGACATAGACAGATACAGAGACAGAGACAGAGACAGAGACAGAGACAGAGACGGAGACAAAGACCGAGACAGAGACAGAGACGGAGACAGAGGCAGAGACAGCGGCAGAGACGGAGACGGAGACGGAGACAGGAACACAGACAGAGACAGAGACAGAGACAGAGACAGAGGCAGAGACATAGACAGGGACAGAGACAGAGACAGAGACAGAGACAGAGACAGAGACAGAGGCAGAGACAGAGGCAGAGACAGAGACAGAGACAGAGACGGAGATAGAGACAGAGACAGAGACAGAGACAGAGACGGAGACAGAGGCAGAGACAGAGCCAGAGACAGAGACAGAGACAGAGACAGAGACAGGGGGAGAGACAGCGACAGAGACAGATACAGAGACACAGACAGAGACAGAGACACAGACAGAGCCAGAGACAGAAACAGAGACGGAGACAGAGACAGAGACAGAGACGGAGACAAAGACCGAGACAGTGACCGAGACGGAGACAGAGGCAGAGACAGAGCCAGGGACAGGGACGGAGTCAGAGACAGAGGGAGAAACAGCGACAGAGACAGAGACAGAGACAGAGGCAGAGGCAGAGGCAGAGACAGAGACAGAGACAGAGACAGAGACAGAGACAGAGACAGAGACAGAGACAGAGACAGAGACAGAGACAGAGACAGAGACAGAGACAGAGACAGAGACAGAGACAGAGACAGAGACAGAGACAGAGACAGAGACAGAGACAGAGACAGAGGCAGAGACAGAGACACAGACCGAGGAAGAGACAGCGACAGAGACAGAGACAAAGACAGGGACAGAGACAGAGACGGAGACAAAGACAGAGACAGAGCCAGGGACAGAGACGGAGACAGAGACAGAGGCTGCGACAGAGACGGAGGCAGAGACCGAGACAGAGGCAGAGACACAGACAGAGACAGAGACAGAGACAGAGACAGAGACAGAGACAGAGACAGAGACAGAGACAGAGACAGAGACAGAGACAGAGACAGAGACAGACACAGAGACAGAGACAGAGACAGAGACAGAGACAGAGACAGAGACAGAGACAGAGACAGAGACAGAGACAGAGACAGAGACAGAGGCAGAGTCTCAGACAGAGACAGAGACAGAGACAGAGACAGAGACAGAGACAGAGACAGGGGGAGAGACAGCGACAGAGACAGATACAGAGACACAGACAGAGACAGAGACACAGACAGAGACAGAGACAGAGACACAGACAGAGACAGAGACAGAGACAGAGACAGAGACAGAGACAGAGACAGAGGCAGAGACAGAGCCAGGGACAGAGACAGAGACAGAGACAGAGACAGAGACAGGGGGAGAGACAGCGACAGAGACAGAGACAGAGACAGAGACAGAGACAGAGACAGAGACACAGACAGAGACCGAGACAGAGACAGAGACAGAGACAGAGACAGAGACAGAGACAGAGACAGAGACAGAGACGGAGACAGAGACAGAGACAGAGGCAGAGACAGAGGCAGAGACAGAGACAGAGACAGAGGCAGAGACAGAGACACAGGCAGAGACAGAAACAGAGACAGAGACAGATACGGGGACAGAGGCAGAGGCAGAGACAGAGACAGAGACAGAGACAGAGACAGAGACAGAGACAGAGACAGAGACAGAGACAGGGACAGAGACAGAGACAGAGACAGAGACGGAGACAGAGACCGAGACAGAGACAGACACAGAGACAGAGACAGAGACAGAGACAGAAACAGAGACAGAGACAGAGACGGAGACAGAGACAGAGACAGAGACGCGGACGGAGGCAGAGACAGAGACATAGACAGAGACAGCGACAGAGTCAGAGGCAGAGACTGAGACAGAGACAGAGACGGAGACAGAGACAGACACAGAGACAGAGACAGAGACTGGGACAGAGACTGGGACAGAGACAGAAACGGAGACAGAGAAAGAGACAGAGACAGAGACAGAGACAGAGACTGAGACAGAGACAGAGACAGAGGCAGAGGCAGAGACAGAGACAGAGACAGAGACGGAGATAGAGACAGAGACAGAGACAGAGACGGAGACGGAGGCAGAGACAGAGCCAGAGACAGAGACAGAGACAGAGACAGAGACAGAGACAGGGGGAGAGACAGCGACAGAGACAGAGACAGAGACAGAGACAGAGACAGAGACACAGACAGAGACAGAGACAGAGACAGAGACAGAGACAGAGACAGAGACAGAGACAGAGACAGAGACAGAGACAGAGACAGAGACAGAGACAGAGACAGAGACAGAGACAGAGACAGAGGCAGAGACAGAGGCAGAGACAGAGGCAGAGACAGAGACAGAGACAGAGGCAGAGACAGAGACACAGGCAGAGACAGAAACAGAGACAGAGACAGATACGGGGACAGAGGCAGAGGCAGAGACAGAGACAGAGACAGAGACAGAGACGGAGACAGAGGCAGAGACAGAGACGGAGTCAGAGACAGAGACACAGACATAGACAGATACAGAGACAGAGACAGAGACAGAGACAGAGACAGAGACGGAGACAAAGACCGAGACAGAGACAGAGACGGAGACAGAGGCAGAGACAGCGGCAGAGACGGAGACGGAGACGGAGACAGGAACACAGACAGAGACAGAGACAGAGACAGAGACAGAGGCAGAGACATAGACAGGGACAGAGACAGAGACAGAGACAGAGACAGAGACAGAGACAGAGGCAGAGACAGAGGCAGAGACAGAGACAGAGACAGAGACGGAGATAGAGACAGAGACAGAGACAGAGACGGAGACAGAGGCACAGACAGAGCCAGAGACAGAGACAGAGACAGAGACAGAGACAGAGACAGGGGGAGAGACAGCGACAGAGACAGATACAGAGACACAGACAGAGACAGAGACACAGACAGAGCCAGAGACAGAAACAGAGACGGAGACAGAGACAGAGACAGAGACGGAGACAAAGACCGAGACAGTGACCGAGACGGAGACAGAGGCAGAGACAGAGCCAGGGACAGGGACGGAGTCAGAGACAGAGGGAGAAACAGCGACAGAGACAGAGACAGAGACAGAGGCAGAGGCAGAGGCAGAGACAGAGACAGAGACAGAGACAGAGACAGAGACAGAGACAGAGACAGAGACAGAGACAGAGACAGAGACAGAGACAGAGACAGAGACAGAGACAGAGACAGAGACAGAGACAGAGACAGAGGCAGAGACAGAGACACAGACCGAGGAAGAGACAGCGACAGAGACAGAGACAAAGACAGGGACAGAGACAGAGACGGAGACAAAGACAGAGACAGAGCCAGGGACAGAGACGGAGACAGAGACAGAGGCTGCGACAGAGACGGAGGCAGAGACCGAGACAGAGGCAGAGACACAGACAGAGACAGAGACAGAGACAGAGACAGAGACAGAGACAGAGACAGAGACAGAGACAGAGACAGAGACAGAGACAGAGACAGAGACAGACACAGAGACAGAGACAGAGACAGAGACAGAGACAGAGACAGAGACAGAGACAGAGACAGAGACAGAGACAGAGACAGAGACAGAGACAGAGACAGAGGCAGAGTCTCAGACAGAGACAGAGACAGAGACAGAGACAGAGACAGAGACAGAGACAGGGGGAGAGACAGCGACAGAGACAGATACAGAGACACAGACAGAGACAGAGACACAGACAGAGACAGAGACAGAGACACAGACAGAGACAGAGACAGAGACAGAGACAGAGACAGAGACAGAGACAGAGGCAGAGACAGAGTCAGAGACAGAGACAGAGACAGAGACAGAGACAGAGACAGGGGGAGAGACAGCGACAGAGACAGAGGCAGAGACAGAGACAGAGACAGAGACACAGACAGAGACAGAGACAGAGACAGAGACAGAGACAGAGACAGAGACAGAGACAGAGACAGAGACAGAGACAGAGACAGAGACAGAGACAGAGACAGAGACAGAGGCAGAGACAGAGGCAGAGACAGAGACAGAGACAGAGGCAGAGACAGAGACACAGGCAGAGACAGAAACAGAGACAGAGACAGATACGGGGACAGAGGCAGAGGCAGAGACAGAGACAGAGACAGAGACAGAGACGGAGACAGAGGCAGAGACAGAGACGGAGTCAGAGACAGAGACACAGACATAGACAGATACAGAGACAGAGACAGAGACAGAGACAGAGACAGAGACGGAGACAAAGACCGAGACAGAGACAGAGACGGAGACAGAGGCAGAGACAGCGGCAGAGACGGAGACGGAGACGGAGACAGGAACACAGACAGAGACAGAGACAGAGACAGAGACAGAGGCAGAGACATAGACGGAGACGGAGACGGAGATAGAGACAGAGACAGAGGAATAGACAGAGACAGAGACAGAGACAGCGACAGGCACAGGGAGAGGCACTGGGACAGAGACAGAGACAGAGACAGAGACGGAGACAAAGACCGAGACAGAGACAGAGACGGAGACAGAGGCAGAGACAGAGCCAGGGACAGAGACGGAGAGAGAGACAGAGGGAGAGACAGCGAGAGAGACAGAAACAGAAGCAGAGACAGAGACAGGGACAGAGACAGAGACAGAGACAGAGCCAGAGACAGAGACAGAGACGGAGACAGAGACACAGACAGAGACAGAGACGGAGATAGAGACAGAGACAGAGACAGAGACGGAGACAGAGGAAGAGACAGAGACAGAGACAGAGACAGAGACAGGAGGAGAGACAGCGACAGAGACAGAGACAGAGACAGAGACAGAGATAGAGACAGAGACAGAGACAGAGACAGAGACAGAGACAGAGACAGAGACAGAGACAGAGACAGAGACAGAGACAGAGACAGAGACAGAGACAGAGACAGAGACAGAGACAGAGACAGAGACAGAGACAGAGACAGAGACAGAGACAGAGACAGAGACAGAGTCAGAGACAGAGACGGAGACGGAGAAGGAGACAGAGACAGAGGCAGAGACAGAGACAGAGACAGAGACAGAGACAGAGACAGAGACAGAGACAGAGACAGAGACAGAGACAGAGACAGAGGCAGAGACAGAGACAGAGGCAGAGACAGAGACATAGACGGAGATAGAGACAGAGACAGAGACAGAGACGGAGACAGAGACGGAGACACAGACAGAGACAGAGACAGAGACAGAGACAGAGACAGAGACAGAGACAGAGACAGAGACAGAGACAGAGACAGAGACAGAGACAGAGACAGAGACAGAGACAGAGACGGAGACAGAGGCAGAGACAGAGCCAGGGACAGAGACGGAGAGAGAGACAGAGGGAGAGACAGCGAGAGAGACAGAAACAGAAGCAGAGACAGAGACAGATACGGGGACAGGGACAGAGGCAGAGACAGAGACAGAGACAGAGACAGAGACGGAGACAGAGACAGAGACAGAGACTGAGACAGAGACAGAGACAGCGGCGGAGACAGAGACGGAAACAGAGACAGAGACACAGACAGAGACAGAGACAGAGACAGAGACATAGACAGAGACCGAGACAGAGACAGAGACATAGACGGAGACGGAGACGGAGATAGAGACAGAGACAGAGGAATAGACAGAGACAGAGACAGAGACAGCGACAGGCACAGGGAGAGGCACTGGGACAGAGACAGAGACAGAGACAGAGACGGAGACAAAGACCGAGACAGAGACAGAGACAGAGACGGAGACAGAGGCAGAGACAGAGCCAGGGACAGGGACGGAGTCAGAGACAGAGGGAGAGACAGAGACAGAGACGGAGACAAAGACCGAGACGGAGACAGAGACAGAGACACAGACACAGACAGAGACAGAGACAGAGACAGAGACAGAGACAGAGACAGAGACAGAGACAGAGACAGAGACAGAGACAGAGACAGAGACAGAGACAGAGACAGAGACAGAGACAGAGACAGAGACAGAGACAGAGACAGAGACAGAGAGAGAGACAGAGACAGAGACAGAGACAGAGACAGAGACAGCGACAGGGCCAGGGAGAGGGACAGGGACAGAGACAGAGACAGAGACAGAGACAGAGACAGAGACAGAGACAGATACAGATGCAGAGACAGCGGCAGGGACAGAGACAGGGACAGTAACGGAGACAGAGGCAGAGACAGAGCCAGGGACTGAGACAGAGACAGAGACAGAGACAGTGACAGAGACAGAGACAGTGGCAGAGACAAAGCCAGGGACAGAGACGGAGACAGAGACAGAGGGAGAGACAGCGAGAGAGACAGAAACAGAAGCAGAGACAGAGACAGATACGGGGACAGAGACAGAGGCAGAGACAGAGACAGAGACAGAGACAGAGACAGAGACAGAGACAGAGACAGAGACGGAGACAGAGACAGAGACAGAGACAGAGACAGAGGCAGAGACAGAGACATAGACATAGACAGAGACAGAGACAGAGACAGAGACAGACACAGAGACAGGGACAGAGACAGAGACAGAGACAGAGACAGAGACAGAGACAGAGACGGAGACAAAGACCGAGACAGAGACAGAGACGGAAACAGAGGCAGAGACAGAATCAGGGAGAGAGACGGAGTCAGGGACAGAGGGAGAGACAGCGACAGAGACAGAGACAGAGACAGAGGCAGAGGCAGAGGCAGGGACAGAGACAGAGACAGAGACAGAGACAGAGACAGAGACAGAGACAGAGACAGAGACAGAGACAGAGACAGAGACGGGGACAAAGACAGAGACAGAGACAGGGACAGAGGCAGAGACAGCGACAGAGACAGAGACCGAGACAGAGACAGAGACGGAGACAAAGACAGAGACAGAGCCAGGAACAGAGACGGAGACAGAGACAGAGGCAGAGGAAGAGACAGAGAAAGAGACAGAGACAGAGACGGAGACAGAGACAGAGACAGAGACAGAGATAGAGACAGAGACAGAGACAGAGACAGAGACAGAGGCAGAGACGGAGATAGAGACAGAGACAGAGTCAGAGACGGAGACAGAGGCAGAGAGAGAGCCAGGGACAGAGACAGGGACAGAGGCAGAGGGAGAAACAGCGACAGAGACAGAGACAGAGACAGAGACAGAGACAGAGACAGAGACAGAGACATAGACAGAGACAGAGACAGAGACAGAGACAGAGGCAGAGTCTCAGACAGAGACAGAGACAGAGACAGAGACAGAGACAGAGACAGAGACGGAGACAGAGACAGAGACTGGGACAGAGACGGAGACAGCGAAATAGACAGAGACAGAGACGGAGACAGCGAAATAGACAGAGACAGAGACAGAGACAGTGACAGACACAGGTAGAGGCACTCGGACAGAGACAGAGACAGAGACATAGACGGAGATAGAGACAGAGACAGAAACAGAGACGGAGACAGAGACAGAGACAAAGACCGAGACAGAGCCGGAGACAGAGAAATAGACAGAGACAGAGACAGAGACAGCGACAGACACAGGGAGAGGCACTGAGACAGAGACAGAGACAGAGACAGAGACAGAGACAGAGACAGAGACAGAGACAGAGACAGAGACAGAGACGGAGACAGAGGCAGAGACAGAGCCAGGGACAGAGACGGAGACAGAATCAGAGGGAGCGACAGCGAGAGAGACAGAGACAGAAGCAGAGACAAAGACAGATACGGGGACAGAGACAGTGGCAGAGACAGAGACAGAGACAGAGACAGAGACAGAGACAGAGACGGAGACAGAGACAGAGACAGAGACTGAGACAGCGACAGAGACAGCGGCAGAGACAGAGACGGAGACAGAGACAGAGACACAGACAGAGACACAGACGGAGACAGAGACAGAGACGCAGACGGAGGCAGAGACAGAGACATAGACAGAGACAGCGACAGAGTCAGAGGCAGAGACTGAGACAGAGACAGAGACGGAGACAGAGACAGAGACAGAGACAGAGACACAGACAGAGACAGAGACGGAGATAGAGACAGAGACAGAGACAGAGACGGAGACAGAGGCAGAGACAGAGACAGAGACAGAGACAGAGACAGAGACAGGAGGAGAGACAGCGACAGAGACAGAGACAGAGACAGAGACAGAGACAGAGACAGAGATAGAGACAGAGACAGAGACAGAGACAGAGACAGAGACAGAGACAGAGACAGAGACAGAGACAGAGACAGAGACAGAGACAGAGACAGAGTCAGAGACAGAGACGGAGACGGAGAAGGAGACAGAGACAGAGACAGAGACAGAGACAGAGACAGAGACAGAGACAGAGACAGAGACAGAGACAGAGACAGAGACAGAGACAGAGACAGAGGCAGAGACCGAGACAGAGGCAGAGACAGAGACATAGACGGAGATAGAGACAGAGACAGAGACAGAGACGGAGACAGAGACAGAGACGGAGACAGAGGCAGAGACAGAGCCAGGGACAGAGACGGAGAGAGAGACAGAGGGAGAGACAGCGAGAGAGACAGAAACAGAAGCAGAGACAGAGACAGATACGGGGACAGAGACAGAGGCAGAGACAGAGACAGAGACAGGGACAGAGACGGAGACAGAGACAGAGACAGAGACTGAGACAGAGACAGAGACAGCGGCGGAGACAGAGACGGAAACAGAGACAGAGACACAGACAGAGACAGAGACAGAGACAGAGACATAGACAGAGACCGAGACAGAGACAGAGACATAGACGGAGACGGAGACGGAGATAGAGACAGAGACAGAGGAATAGACAGAGACAGAGACAGAGACAGCGACAGGCACAGGGAGAGGCACTGGGACAGAGACAGAGACAGAGACAGAGACGGAGATAAAGACCGAGACAGAGACAGAGACGGAGACAGAGGCAGAGACAGAGCCAGGGACAGAGACGGAGAGAGAGACAGAGGGAGAGACAGCGAGAGAGACAGAAACAGAAGCAGAGACAGAGACAGATACGGGGACAGAGACAGAGACAGAGACAGAGACAGAGACAGAGGCGGAGACAGAGACAGAGACAGAGACTGAGACAGAGACAGAGACAGAGACATTGACAGAGACCGAGACAGAGACAGAGACATAGACGGAGACGGAGATGGAGATAGAGACAGAGACAGAGGAATAGACAGAGACAGAGACAGAGGCAGAGACAGAGGCAGAGACGGAGATAGAGACAGAGACAGAGTCAGAGACGGAGACAGAGGCAGAGAGAGAGCCAGGGACAGAGACAGGGACAGAGACAGAGGGAGAAACAGCGACAGAGACAGAGACAGAGACAGAGACGGAGACAGAGACAGAGACAGAGACAGAGACATAGACAGAGACAGAGACAGAGACAGAGACAGAGGCAGAGTCTCAGACAGAGACAGAGGCAGAGACAGAGACAGAGACAGAGACAGAGACGGAGACAGAGACAGAGACTGGGACAGAGACGGAGACAGCGAAATAGACAGAGACAGAGACGGAGACAGCGAAATAGACAGAGACAGAGGCAGAGACAGAGACAGAGACAGAGACAGAGACAGAGAGAGAGACAGAGACAGAGACAGAGACAGAGACAGAGACAGAGACAGAGACAGAGACTGAGACAGAGACGGAGACAGAGACACAGACAGAGACAGAGACGGAGATAGAGACAGAGACAGAGACAGAGACGGAGACAGAGGCAGAGACAGAGACAGATACGGGGACAGAGACAGAGGCAGAGACAGAGACAGAGACAGGGACAGAGACGGAGACAGAGACAGAGACAGAGACTGAGACAGAGACAGAGACAGCGGCGGAGACAGAGACGGAAACAGAGACAGAGACACAGACAGAGACAGAGACAGAGACAGAGACATAGACAGAGACCGAGACAGAGACAGAGACATAGACGGAGACGGAGACGGAGATAGAGACAGAGACAGAGGAATAGACAGAGACAGAGACAGAGACAGCGACAGGCACAGGGAGAGGCACTGGGACAGAGACAGAGACAGAGACAGAGACGGAGACAAAGACCGAGACAGAGACAGAGACGGAGACAGAGGCAGAGACAGAGCCAGGGACAGAGACGGAGAGAGAGACAGAGGGAGAGACAGCGAGAGAGACAGAAGCAGAAGCAGAGACAGAGACAGATACGGGGACAGAGACAGAGACAGAGACAGAGACAGAGACAGAGGCGGAGACAGAGACAGAGACAGAGACTGAGACAGAGACAGAGACAGAGACATAGACAGAGACCGAGACAGAGACAGAGACATAGACGGAGACGGAGATGGAGATAGAGACAGAGACAGAGGAATAGACAGAGACAGAGACAGAGACAGCGACAGGCACAGGGAGAGGCACTGGGACAGAGACAGAGACAGAGACAGAGACAGAGACAGAGACAGAGACAGAGACAGAGACAGAGACAGAGACAGAGACAGAGACAGAGACAGAGACAGGGACAGAGACAGAGACAGAGACAGAGACAGAGACAGAGACAGAGGCAGAGACAGAGACAGAGACAGAGACAGAGACAGAGACAGAGACAGAGACAGGGACAGAGACAGAGACAGAGACAGAGACAGAGACAGAGACGGAGACAGAGACACAGACAGAGACAGAGACGGAGATAGAGACAGAGACAGAGACAGAGACGGAGACAGAGGCAGAGACAGAGACAGAGACAGAGACAGAGACAGGGGGAGAGACAGCGACAGAGACAGAGACAGAGACAGAGACAGAGACAGGGACACAGACAGAGACAGAGACAGAGACAGAGACAGAGACAGAGACAGAGACAGAGACAGAGACAGAGACAGAGACTGAGACAGAGACAGAGACAGAGACAGAAACAGAGACAGAGACAGAGACAGAGACAGAGACAGAGACAGAGACAGAGACAGAGACAGAGACAGAGACAGAGACAGAGACAGAGGCAGAGACAGAGACGGAGACAAAGACCGAGACAGAGACAGACACAGAGACAGAGGCAGAGACAGTATCAGGTACAGAGACGGAGACAGGGACAGAGGGAGAGACAGCGACAGAGACAGAGACAGAGACAGAGACAGAGGCAGAGACAGAGACATAGACGGAGATAGAGACAGAGACAGAGACAGAGACGGAGACAGAGACGGAGACAAAGGCCGAGACAGAGACAGAGACGGAGACAGAGGCAGAGACAGAGACACGGGGAGAGACAGCCACAGAGACAGAGACAGAGACAGAGACAGAGACAGAGACAGAGGCAGAGACAGAGGCAGAGACGGAGATAGAGACAGAGACAGAGTCAGAGACGGAGACAGAGGCAGAGAGAGAGCCAGGGACAGAGACAGGGACAGAGACAGAGGGAGAAACAGCGACAGAGACAGAGACAGAGACAGAGACAGAGACAGAGACAGAGACAGAGACAGAGACATAGACAGAGACAGAGACAGAGACAGAGACAGAGGCAGAGTCTCAGACAGAGACAGAGGCAGAGACAGAGACAGAGACAGAGACAGAGACGGAGACAGAGACAGAGACTGGGACAGAGACGGAGACAGCGAAATAGACAGAGACAGAGACGGAGACAGCGAAATAGACAGAGACAGAGACAGAGACAGTGACAGACACAGGGAGAGGCACTGGGACAGAGACAGAGACAGAGACAGAGACAGAGGCAGAGACAGAGACAGAGACAGAGACAGAGACAGAGACAGAGACAGAGACAGAGACAGAGACAGAGACAGAGACAGAGACAGAGACGGAGACAGAGACAGAGACAGAGGCAGAGTCTCAGACAGAGACAGAGACAGAGACAGAGACAGAGACAGAGACAGAGACAGAGACAGAGACAGAGACAGAGACAGAGACAGAGACGGAGACAGAGACAGAGACAGAGACAGAGACGGAGACAAAGACAGAGACAGAGCCAGGAACAGAGACGCAGACAGAGACAGAGGCAGAGGAAGAGACAGAGAAAGAGACAGAGACAGAGACGGAGACAGAGACAGAGACAGAGACAGAGAAAGAGATAGAGACAGAGACAGAGACAGAGACAGAGACAGAGGCAGAGACGGAGATAGAGACAGAGACAGAGTCAGAGACGGAGACAGAGGCAGAGAGAGAGCCAGGGACAGAGACAGGGACAGAGACAGAGGGAGAAACAGCGACAGAGACAGAGACAGAGACAGAGACAGAGACAGAGACAGAGACAGAGACATAGACAGAGACAGAGACAGAGACAGAGACAGAGGCAGAGTCTCAGACAGAGACAGAGACAGAGACAGAGACAGAGACAGAGACAGAGACGGAGACAGAGACAGAGACTGGGACAGACACGGAGACAGCGAAATAGACAGAGACAGAGACGGAGACAGCGAAATAGACAGAGACAGAGACAGAGACAGTGACAGACACAGGGAGAGGCACTCGGACAGAGACAGAGACAGAGACATAGACGGAGATAGAGACAGAGACAGAAACAGAGACGGAGACAGAGACAGAGACAAAGACCGAGACAGAGCCGGAGACAGAGAAATAGACAGAGACAGAGACAGAGACAGCGACAGACACAGGGAGAGGCACTGAGACAGAGACAGAGACAGAGACAGAGACAGAGACAGAGACAGAGACAGAGACAGAGACAGAGACAGAGACAGAGACAGAGACAGAGACGGGGACGGAGACAGAGACGGAGACAGAGGCAGAGACAGAGCCAGGGACAGAGACGGAGACAGAATCAGAGGGAGCGACAGCGAGAGAGACAGAGACAGAAGCAGAGACAAAGACAGATACGGGGACAGAGACAGAGGCAGAGACAGAGACAGAGACAGAGACAGAGACGGAGACAGAGACAGAGACAGAGACTGAGACAGAGACAGAGACAGCGGCAGAGACAGAGACGGAGACAGAGACAGAGACACAGACAGAGAAAGAGACAGAGACAGAGACAGAGGCTGCGACAGAGACGGAGACAGAGACCGAGACAGAGGCAGAGACACAGACAGAGACAGAGACAGAGGCAGAGGAAGAGACAGAGAAAGAGACGGAGACAGAGACAGAGACGCAGACGGAGGCAGAGACAGAGACATAGACAGAGACAGCGACAGAGTCAGAGGCAGAGACTGAGACAGAGACACAGACGGAGACAGAGACAGAGACGCAGACGGAGGCAGAGACAGAGACATAGACAGAGACAGCGACAGAGTCAGAGGCAGAGACTGAGACAGAGACAGAGACGGAGACAGAGACAGAGACAGAGACAGAGACAGAGACTGAGACAGAGACAGAGACGGAGACAGAGACAGAGACAGAGACAGAGACAGAGACTGAGACAGAGACAGAGACAGAGGCAGAGGCAGAGACAGAGACAGAGACAGAGACGGAGATAGAGACAGAGACAGAGACAGAGACGGAGACAGAGGCAGAGTCAGAGCCAGAGACAGAGACAGAGACAGAGACAGAGACAGGGGGAGAGACGGCGACAGAGACAGAGACAGAGACAGAGACAGAGACACAGACAGAGACAGAGACAGAGACAGAGACAGAGGCAGAGACAGAGACAGAGACAGAGGCAGAGAGAGAGGCAGAGACAGAGACAGAGACAGAGACGGAGACAGAGGCAGAGACAGAGACGGAGTCAGAGATAGAGACACAGACATAGACAGATACAGAGACAGAGACAGAGACAGAGGCCGAGACAGAGACGGAGACAAAGACCGAGACAGAGACAGAGACAGAGACGGAGACAGAGGCAGAGACAGCGGCAGAGACGGAGACGGAGACGGAGACAGGGACACAGACAGAGACAGAGACAGAGACAGAGACAGAGGCAGAGACATAGACAGAGACAGAGACAGAGACAGAGACAGAGACAGAGACAGAGACAGAGGCAGAGACAGAGACAGAGACAGAGACAGAGACGGAGATAGAGACAGAGACAGAGACAGAGACGGAGACAGATGCAGAGACAGAGCCAGAGACAGAGACAGAGGCAGAGACAGAGACAGGGGGAGAGACAGCGACAGAGACAGAGGCAGAGACATAGACAGAGACAGAGACAGAGACAGAGACAGAGACAGAGACAGAGACAGAGGCAGAGACAGAGACAGAGACAGAGACAGAGACGGAGATAGAGACAGAGACAGAGACAGAGACGGAGACAGATGCAGAGACAGAGCCAGAGACAGAGACAGAGGCAGAGACAGAGACAGGGGGAGAGACAGCGACAGAGACAGATACAGAGACACAGACAGAGACAGAGACACAGACAGAGCCAGAGACAGAAACAGAGACGGAGACAGAGACAGAGACAGAGACGGAGACAAAGACCGAGACAGTGACCGAGACGGAGACAGAGGCAGAGACAGAGCCAGGGACAGGGACGGAGTCAGAGACAGAGGGAGAGACAGCGACAGAGACAGAGACAGAGACAGAGGCAGAGGCAGAGGCAGAGACAGAGACAGAGACAGAGACAGAGACAGAGACAGAGACAGAGACAGAGACAGAGACAGAGAAAGAGACAGAGACGGAGATAGAGACAGAGGGAGAGACAGCGACAGAGACAGAGACAGAGATAGCGGCAGAGACAGAGACAGAGGCAGAGACAGAGACAGAGACAAAGACAGAGACAGAGACAGAGACAGAGACAGAGACAGAGACAGAGACAGAGACAGAGACAGAGACAGAGACATAGACGGAGATAGAGACAGAGACAGAGACGGAGACGGAGACAGAGACGGAGACAAAGACCGAGACGGAGACAGAGACGCAGACAGAGGCAGAGACAGAGACAGAGACAGAGACGGAGATAGAGACAGAGACAGAGACAGAGACGGATACGGAGGCAGAGACAGCGACAGAGACAGAGACAGAGACAGAGACGGAGACAGAGGCAGAGACAGAGACAGAGGCAGAGACAGAGACAGAGACAGAGACAGAGACAGAGACAGAGACAGAGACAGAGACAGAGACAGAGACAGAGACGGAGACAGAGACAGAGACAGAGGCAGAGTCTCAGACAGAGACAGAGACAGAGACAGAGATAGAGACAGAGACAGAGACAGAGACAGAGACAGAGACAGAGACAGAGACAGAGACAGAGACGGAGACAAAGACAGAGACAGAGCCAGGAACAGAGACGGAGACAGAGACAGAGGCAGAGGAAGAGACAGAGAAAGAGACAGAGACAGAGACGGAGACAGAGACAGAGACAGAGACAGAGACAGAGATAGAGACAGAGACAGAGACAGAGACAGAGACAGAGGCAGAGACGGAGATAGAGACAGAGACAGAGTCAGAGACGGAGACAGAGGCAGAGAGAGAGCCAGGGACAGAGACAGGGACAGAGACAGAGGGAGAAACAGCGACAGAGACAGAGACAGAGACAGAGACAGAGACAGAGACAGAGACAGAGACATAGACAGAGACAGAGACAGAGACAGAGACAGAGGCAGAGTCTCAGACAGAGACAGAGACAGAGACAGAGACAGAGACAGAGACAGAGACGGAGACAGAGACAGAGACTGGGACAGACACGGAGACAGCGAAATAGACAGAGACAGAGACGGAGACAGCGAAATAGACAGAGACAGAGACAGAGACAGTGACAGACACAGGGAGAGGCACTCGGACAGAGACAGAGACAGAGACATAGACGGAGATAGAGACAGAGACAGAAACAGAGACGGAGACAGAGACAGAGACAAAGACCGAGACAGAGCCGGAGACAGAGAAATAGACAGAGACAGAGACAGAGACAGCGACAGACACAGGGAGAGGCACTGAGACAGAGACAGAGACAGAGACAGAGACAGAGACAGAGACAGAGACAGAGACAGAGACAGAGACAGAGACAGAGACAGAGACGGAGACGGAGACAGAGACGGAGACAGAGGCAGAGACAGAGCCAGGGACAGAGACGGAGACAGAATCAGAGGGAGCGACAGCGAGAGAGACAGAGACAGAAGCAGAGACAAAGACAGATACGGGGACAGAGACAGAGGCAGAGACAGAGACAGAGACAGAGACAGAGACGGAGACAGAGACAGAGACAGAGACTGAGACAGAGACAGAGACAGCGGCAGAGACAGAGACGGAGACAGAGACAGAGACACAGACAGAGAAAGAGACAGAGACAGAGACAGAGGCTGCGACAGAGACGGAGACAGAGACCGAGACAGAGGCAGAGACACAGACAGAGACAGAGACAGAGGCAGAGGAAGAGACAGAGAAAGAGACAGAGACAGAGACGGAGACAGAGACAGAGACAGAGACAGCGACAGAGACAGAGACAGAGACAGAGACAGAGACAGAGACACAGACGGAGACAGAGACAGAGACGCAGACGGAGGCAGAGACAGAGACATAGACAGAGACAGCGACAGAGTCAGAGGCAGAGACTGAGACAGAGACAGAGACGGAGACAGAGACAGAGACAGAGACAGAGACAGAGACTGAGACAGAGACAGAGACGGAGACAGAGACAGAGACAGAGACAGAGACAGAGACTGAGACAGAGACAGAGACAGAGGCAGAGGCAGAGACAGAGACAGAGACAGAGACGGAGATAGAGACAGAGACAGAGACAGAGACGGAGACAGAGGCAGAGTCAGAGCCAGAGACAGAGACAGAGACAGAGACAGAGACAGGGGGAGAGACGGCGACAGAGACAGAGACAGAGACAGAGACAGAGACACAGACAGAGACAGAGACAGAGACAGAGACAGAGGCAGAGACAGAGACAGAGACAGAGGCAGAGAGAGAGGCAGAGACAGAGACAGAGACAGAGACGGAGACAGAGGCAGAGACAGAGACGGAGTCAGAGATAGAGACACAGACATAGACAGATACAGAGACAGAGACAGAGACAGAGGCCGAGACAGAGACGGAGACAAAGACCGAGACAGAGACAGAGACAGAGACGGAGACAGAGGCAGAGACAGCGGCAGAGACGGAGACGGAGACGGAGACAGGGACACAGACAGAGACAGAGACAGAGACAGAGACAGAGGCAGAGACATAGACAGAGACAGAGACAGAGACAGAGACAGAGACAGAGACAGAGGCAGAGACAGAGACAGAGACAGAGACAGAGACGGAGATAGAGACAGAGACAGAGACAGAGACGGAGACAGATGCAGAGACAGAGCCAGAGACAGAGACAGAGGCAGAGACAGAGACAGGGGGAGAGACAGCGACAGAGACAGAGGCAGAGACATAGACAGAGACAGAGACAGAGACAGAGACAGAGACAGAGACAGAGACAGAGGCAGAGACAGAGACAGAGACAGAGACAGAGACGGAGATAGAGACAGAGACAGAGACAGAGACGGAGACAGATGCAGAGACAGAGCCAGAGACAGAGACAGAGGCAGAGACAGAGACAGGGGGAGAGACAGCGACAGAGACAGATACAGAGACACAGACAGAGACAGAGACACAGACAGAGCCAGAGACAGAAACAGAGACGGAGACAGAGACAGAGACAGAGACGGAGACAAAGACCGAGACAGTGACCGAGACGGAGACAGAGGCAGAGACAGAGCCAGGGACAGGGACGGAGTCAGAGACAGAGGGAGAGACAGCGACAGAGACAGAGACAGAGACAGAGGCAGAGGCAGAGGCAGAGACAGAGACAGAGACAGAGACAGAGACAGAGACAGAGACAGAGACAGAGACAGAGACAGAGAAAGAGACAGAGACGGAGATAGAGACAGAGGGAGAGACAGCGACAGAGACAGAGACAGAGATAGCGGCAGAGACAGAGACAGAGGCAGAGACAGAGACAGAGACAAAGACAGAGACAGAGACAGAGACAGAGACAGAGACAGAGACAGAGACAGAGACAGAGACAGAGACAGAGACATAGACGGAGATAGAGACAGAGACAGAGACGGAGACGGAGACAGAGACGGAGACAAAGACCGAGACGGAGACAGAGACGCAGACAGAGGCAGAGACAGAGACAGAGACAGAGACGGAGATAGAGACAGAGACAGAGACAGAGACGGATACGGAGGCAGAGACAGCGACAGAGACAGAGACAGAGACAGAGACGGAGACAGAGGCAGAGACAGAGACAGAGGCAGAGACAGAGACAGAGACAGAGACAGAGACAGAGACAGAGACAGAGACAGAGACAGAGACAGAGACAGAGACAGAGACGGAGACAGAGACAGAGACAGAGGCAGAGTCTCAGACAGAGACAGAGACAGAGACAGAGATAGAGACAGAGACAGAGACAGAGACAGAGACAGAGACAGAGACGGAGACAGAGACAGAGACAGAGACAGAGACGGAGACAAAGACAGAGACAGAGCCAGGAACAGAGACGGAGACAGAGACAGAGGCAGAGGAAGAGACAGAGAAAGAGACAGAGACAGAGACGGAGACAGAGACAGAGACAGAGACAGAGACAGAGATAGAGACAGAGACAGAGACAGAGACAGAGACAGAGGCAGAGACGGAGATAGAGACAGAGACAGAGTCAGAGACGGAGACAGAGGCAGAGAGAGAGCCAGGGACAGAGACAGGGACAGAGACAGAGGGAGAAACAGCGACAGAGACAGAGACAGAGACAGAGACAGAGACAGAGACAGAGACAGAGACATAGACAGAGACAGAGACAGAGACAGAGACAGAGGCAGAGTCTCAGACAGAGACAGAGACAGAGACAGAGACAGAGACAGAGACAGAGACGGAGACAGAGACAGAGACTGGGACAGACACGGAGACAGCGAAATAGACAGAGACAGAGACGGAGACAGCGAAATAGACAGAGACAGAGACAGAGACAGTGACAGACACAGGGAGAGGCACTCGGACAGAGACAGAGACAGAGACATAGACGGAGATAGAGACAGAGACAGAAACAGAGACGGAGACAGAGACAGAGACAAAGACCGAGACAGAGCCGGAGACAGAGAAATAGACAGAGACAGAGACAGAGACAGCGACAGACACAGGGAGAGGCACTGAGACAGAGACAGAGACAGAGACAGAGACAGAGACAGAGACAGAGACAGAGACAGAGACAGAGACAGAGACAGAGACAGAGACGGAGACGGAGACAGAGACGGAGACAGAGGCAGAGACAGAGCCAGGGACAGAGACGGAGACAGAATCAGAGGGAGCGACAGCGAGAGAGACAGAGACAGAAGCAGAGACAAAGACAGATACGGGGACAGAGACAGAGGCAGAGACAGAGACAGAGACAGAGACAGAGACGGAGACAGAGACAGAGACAGAGACTGAGACAGAGACAGAGACAGCGGCAGAGACAGAGACGGAGACAGAGACAGAGACACAGACAGAGAAAGAGACAGAGACAGAGACAGAGGCTGCGACAGAGACGGAGAAAGAGACCGAGACAGAGGCAGAGACACAGACAGAGACAGAGACAGAGGCAGAGACAGAGACAGAGACAGAGACAGAGACAGAGGCAGAGACAGAAACAGAGACAGAGACAGAAACAGAGACAGAGACAGAGACAGAAACAGAGACAGAGACAGAGACAGAGACAGAGACAGAGACAGAGACAGAGACAGATACAGAGGCAGAGACAGCGGCAGAGACAGAGACGGAGACAGAGACAGAGATACAGACAGAGACAGAGACACAGACAGAGACAGAGACAGAGACAGAGACAGAGGCAGAGACATAGACAGAGACAGAGACAGAGACAGAGACAGAGGCAGAGGCAGAGACAGAGACAGAGACAGAGACAGAGACAGAGACAGAGACAGAGACAGAGACAGAGACACAGACAGAGACAGAGACAGAGACGGAGACGGAGACAGAGACAGATGCATATACAGAGACAGAGACAGAGACAGCGACAGGGCCAGGGAGAGGGACAGGGACAGAGACAGAGGCAGAGACAGAGACAGAGGCAGAGACAGAAACAGAGACAGAGACAGATACGGGGACAGAGACAAAGGCAGAGACAGAGACAGAGACAGAGACGGAGACGGAGACAGAGGCAGAGACAGAGACAGAGACAGAGACAGCGGCAGAGACACAGACGGAGTCAGAGACAGAGACACAGACAGAGACAGAGACAGAGACAGAGACAGAGGCAGAGACAGAAACAGAGACAGAGACAGAGACAGAGACAGAGACAGAGACAGAGACAGAGACAGAGACAGATACAGAGACAGAGACAGAGGCAGAGACAGAGACAGAGACAGAGACAGAGACAGAGACAGAGACAGATACAGAGGCAGAGACAGCGGCAGAGACAGAGACAGGGACAGTGACGGAGACAGAGGCAGAGACAGAGCCAGGGACTGAGACAGAGACAGAGACAGAGACAGTGACAGAGACAGAGACAGTGGCAGAGACAAAGCCAGGGACAGAGACGGAGACAGAGACAGAGGGAGAGACAGCGAGAGAGACAGAAGCAGAAGCAGAGACAGAGACAGATACGGGGACAGAGACAGAGGCAGAGACAGAGACAGAGACAGAGACAGAGACAGAGACGGAGACAGAGACAGAGGCAGAGACAGAGACAGAGACAGAGGCAGAGACAGAGACATAGACATAGACAGAGACAGAGACAGAGACAGAGACAGAGACAGAGACAGGGACAGAGACAGAGACAGAGACAGAGACAGAGACAGAGACAGAGACAGAGACAGAGACAGAAACAGAGACAGAGACGGAGGCAGAGGCAGAGACAGTATCAGGTACAGAGACAGAGACGGAGACAGAGACAGAGTCAGAGACAGAGGCAGAGACAGAGACAGAGGCAGAGACAGAGACGGAGGCAGTGGCAGAGACAGTATCAGGTACAGAGATAGAGACGGAGACAGAGACAGAGACAGAGACAGAGGCAGAGACAGAGACATAGACAGAGGCAGAGACAGAGACATAGAAGGAGATAGAGACAGAGACAGAGACAGAGACAGAGACAGAGACAGAGACAGAGACAGAGACAGAGACAGAGACAGAGACAGAGACAGAGACAGAGGCAGAGACAGAGACAGAGGCAGAGACAGAGACATAGACGGAGATAGAGACAGAGACAGAGACAGAGACGGAGACAGAGACGGAGACACAGACAGAGACAGAGACAGAGACAGTGACAGTGACAGAGACAGAGACAGAGACAGAGACAGAGACAGAGACAGAGACAGAGACAGAGACAGAGACAGAGACGGAGACAGAGGCAGAGACAGAGCCAGGGACAGAGACGGAGAGAGAGACAGAGGGAGAGACAGCGAGAGAGACAGAAACAGAAGCAGAGACAGAGACAGATACGGGGACAGAGACAGAGGCAGAGACAGAGACAGAGACAGAGACAGAGACGGAGACAGAGACAGAGACAGAGACTGAGACAGAGACAGAGACAGCGGCGGAGACAGAGACGGAAACAGAGACAGAGGCACAGACAGGGACAGAGACAGAGACAGAGACATAGACAGAGACCGAGACAGAGACAGAGACATAGACGGAGACGGAGACGGAGATAGAGACAGAGACAGAGGAATAGACAGAGACAGAGACAGAGACAGCGACAGGCACAGGGAGAGGCACTGGGACAGAGACAGAGACAGAGACAGAGACGGAGACAAAGACCGAGACAGAGACAGAGACGGAGACAGAGGCAGAGACAGAGCCAGGTACAGAGACGGAGAGAGAGACAGAGGGAGAGACAGCGAGAGAGACAGAAACAGAAGCAGAGACAGAGACAGATACGGGGACAGAGACAGAGACAGAGACAGAGACAGAGACAGAGGCGGAGACAGAGACAGAGACAGAGACTGAGACAGAGACAGAGACAGAGACATAGACAGA
Source organism: Megachile willughbiella (assembly GCA_945859595.2). Lineage (NCBI taxonomy): Eukaryota > Metazoa > Arthropoda > Insecta > Hymenoptera > Megachilidae > Megachile > Megachile willughbiella. The sequence continues at coordinate 310,661 of CAMAOD020000197.1, read as the reverse complement.
GACCGAGACAGAGACAGAGACATAGACATAGACGGAGACGGAGACGGAGATAGAGACAGAGACAGAGGAATAGACAGAGACAGAGACAGAGACAGCGACAGGCACAGGGAGAGGCACTGGGACAGAGACAGAGACAGAGACAGAGACAGAGACAGAGACAGAGACAGAGACAGAGACAGAGACAGAGACAGGGACAGAGACAGAGACAGAGACAGAGACAGAGACAGAGACAGAGACAGAGACAGAGACAGAGTCAGAGACAGAGACAGAGACAGAGACAGAGAGAGAGACAGAGACAGAGACAGAGACAGAGGCAGAGACAGAGACAGAGACAGAGACAGAGACAGAGACAGAGACAGAGACAGAGACAGAGACAGAGACAGGGACAGAGACAGAGACAGAGACAGAGACAGAGACAGAGACGGAGACAGAGACACAGACAGAGACAGAGACGGAGATAGAGACAGAGACAGAGACAGAGACGGAGACAGAGGCAGAGACAGAGACAGAGACAGAGACAGAGACAGGGGGAGAGACAGCGACAGAGACAGAGACAGAGACAGAGACAGAGACAGAGACAGGGACACAGACAGAGACAGAGACAGAGACAGAGACAGAGACAGAGACAGAGACAGAGACAGAGACAGAGACAGAGACAGAGACTGAGACAGAGACAGAGACAGAGACAGAAACAGAGACAGAGACAGAGACTGAGACAGAGACAGAGACAGAGACAGAGACAGAGACAGAGACAGAGACAGAGACAGAGACAGACACAGGGGCAGAGACAGAGACAAAGACAGAGACAGAGACAGAGACAGAGACAGAGGCAGAGACAGAGGCTGGGACAGAGACGGAGACAGAGAGAGAGAGACAGAGACGGAGACAGAGACAGAGGCAGAGACAGAGGCAGAGACAGAGACGGAGACAAAGACCGAGACAGAGACAGACACAGAGACAGAGGCAGAGACAGTATCAGGTACAGAGACGGAGACAGGGACAGAGGGAGAGACAGCGACAGAGACAGAGACAGAGACAGAGACAGAGGCAGAGACAGAGACATAGACGGAGATAGAGACAGAGACAGAGACAGAGACGGAGACAGAGACGGAGACAAAGGCCGAGACAGAGACAGAGACGGAGACAGAGGCAGAGACAGAGACACGGGGAGAGACAGCCACAGAGACAGAGACAGAGACAGAGACAGAGGCAGAGACAGAGACAGAGACAGAGGCAGAGACAGAGACAGAGACATAGACGGAGACAGAGACAGAGACAGAGACAGAGGCAGAGACAGAGACAGAGGCAGAGACAGAGACAGAGACAGAGGCAGAGACAGAGACATAGACGGAGATAGAGACAGAGACAGAGACGGAGACAGAGACGGAGACAAAGACAGAGACAGAGCCAGGGACAGAGACGGAGACAGAGACAGCGGCTGGGACAGAGACGGAGACAGAGACAGAGACAGAGACGGAGACAGAGACAGAGACAGAGACAGAGACAGAGACAGGGACAGAGACAGAGACATAGACGGAGATAGAGACAGAGACAGAGACAGAGACGGAGACAGAGACGGAGACAAAGGCCGAGACAGAGACAGAGGCAGAGACAGAGACAGAGAGAGAGGCAGAGACAGAGACACGGGGAGAGACAGCCACAGAGACAGAGACAGAGACAGAGACAGAGGCAGAGACAGAGACAGAGACAGAGGCAGAGACAGAGACAGAGACATAGACGGAGACAGAGACAGAGACAGAGACAGAGGCAGAGACAGAGACAGAGGCAGAGACAGAGACAGAGACAGAGGCAGAGACAGAGACATAGACGGAGATAGAGACAGAGACAGAGACGGAGACAGAGACGGAGACAAAGACAGAGACAGAGCCAGGGACAGAGACGGAGACAGAGACAGCGGCTGGGACAGAGACGGAGACAGAGACAGAGACAGAGACGGAGACAGAGACAGAGACAGAGACAGAGACGGAGACAGAGACGGAGACAAAGGCCGAGACAGAGACAGAGACGGAGACAGAGGCAGAGACAGAGACACGGGGAGAGACAGCCACAGAGACAGAGACGGAGACAGAGGCAGAGGCAGAGACACGGGGAGAGACAGCCACAGAGACAGAGACAGAGACAGAGACAGAGGCAGAGACAGAGACAGAGACAGAGGCAGAGACAGAGACAGAGACATAGACGGAGACAGAGACAGAGACAGAGACAGAGGCAGAGACAGAGACAGAGGCAGAGACAGAGACAGAGACAGAGGCAGAGACAGAGACATAGACGGAGATAGAGACAGAGACAGAGACGGAGACAGAGACGGAGACAAAGACAGAGACAGAGCCAGGGACAGAGACGGAGACAGAGACAGCGGCTGGGACAGAGACGGAGACAGAGACAGAGACATAGACGGAGACAGAGACAGAGACAGAGACAGAGACAGAGACAGGGACAGAGACAGAGACAGAGACGGAGACAAAGACCGAGACAGAGGCAGAGACACAGACAGAGACAGAGACAGAGACAGAAACAGAGACAGAGACAGAGACAGAGACAGAAACAGAGACAGAGGCAGAGACGGAGACAGAGACAGAGACAGAGACAGAGACAGAGACAGAGACAGAGACGGAGACAGAGACAGAGACAGAGACTGAGACAGAGACGGAGACAGCGGCAGAGACAGAGACGGAGACAGAGACAGAGACAGAGACAGAGACAGAGACAGAGACAGAGACAGAGACAGAGACAGAGACAGAGACAGAGACAGAGACAGAGACAGAGACAGAGACAGAGACAGAGACAGAGACAGAGACAGAGACAGAGACAGAGACAGAGACAGAGACAGAGACAGAGACAGAGACAGAGACAGAGACAGAGACAGAGACAGAAACAGAGACAGGGGGAGAGACAGCGTCAGAGACAGAGACAGAGGCAGAGACAGAGACAGGGACAGAGGCAGAGACAGAGACAAAGACGGAGATAGAGACAGAGACAGAGACAGAGACGGAGACAGAGACGGAGACAAAGACCGAGACAGAGACGGAGACAGAGAAATAGACAGAGACAGAGACAGAGACAGAGACAGAGACAGAGACAGAGACAGAGACAGGGACAGAGACAGAGACAGAGACAGAGACAGAGACAGAGACAGAGGCAGAGATAGAGACATAGACGGAGATAGAGACAGAGACAGAGACAGAGACGGAGACAGAGACGGAGACAAAGACCGAGACAGAGACGGAGACGGAGACAGAGACGGAGACAAAGACCGAGACAGAGCCAGAGACACAGACAGAGACAGAGACAGAGACAGAGACAGAGACAGAGACAGAGACAGAGACAGAGACAGAGACAGAGACAGAGACAGAGACAGAGACAGAGACAGAGACAGAGACAGAGACAGAGACAGAGACAGAGACAGAGACAGAGACAGAGACAGAGACAGAGACAGAGACAGAGACAGAAACAGAGACAGAGACAGAGACAGAGACAGAGACAGAGACAGAGACAGAGACAGAGACAGAGACAGAGACAGAGACAGAGACAGAGACGGAGACAGAGGCAGAGACAGAGACAGAGACATAGACGGAGACAGAGACAGAGACAGAGACAGAGGCAGAGACAGAGACAGAGGCAGAGACAGAGAAAGAGACAGAGGCAGAGACAGAGACATAGACGGAGATAGAGACAGAGACAGAGACGGAGACAGAGACGGAGACAAAGACAGAGACAGAGCCAGGGACAGAGACGGAGACAGAGACAGCGGCTGGGACAGAGACGGAGACAGAGACAGAGACAGAGACGGATACAGAGACAGAGACAGAGGCAGAAACAGAGACGGAGACAAAGACCGAGACAGAGACAGACACAGAGGCAGAGGCAGAGACAGTATCAGGTACAGAGACGGAGACAGGGACAGAGGGAGAGACAGCGACAGAGACAGAGACAGAGACAGAGACAGAGACAGAGACAGTGGCAGAGACAGAGACATAGACGGAGATAGAGACAGAGACAGAGACAGAAACGGAGACAGAGACGGAGACAAAGGCCGAGACAGAGACAGAGACGGAGACAGAGGCAGAGACAGAGACACGGGGAGAGACAGCGACAGAGACAGAGACAGAGACGGAGACAGAGGCAGAGACGGAGACAGAGGCAGAGACAGAGACAGAGGCAGAGGCAGAGACAGAGACATAGACGGAGATAGAGACAGAGACAGAGACGGAGACAGAGACGGAGACAAAGACCGAGACGGAGACGGAGACAGAGAAATAGACAGAGACAGAGACAGAGACAGAGACAGAGGCAGAGACAGAGACACAGACCGAGGAAAAGGCAGAGACAGAGACAGAGGGAGAGACAGAGACACGGACAGAGACAGAAGGGCAGGAGACAAAGTCGGAGGCAGAGGGGCAGGAGACAAAGACGGAGACATGGTCGGAGACAAAGACGGACACAGAGACAGAGACGGAGACAGAGACAGCGTCAGAGACAGAGACAGAGGCAGAGACAGAGACAGAGACAGAGGCAGAGACAGAGACATAGACGGAGATAGAGACAGAGACAGAGACAGAGACGGAGACAGAGACGGAGACAAAGACCGAGACAGAGACAGAGACGGAGACAGAGGCAGAGACAGAGCCAGGGACAGAGACGGAGACAGAGGCAGAGGGAGCGACAGCGAGAGAGACAGAGACAGAAGCAGAGACAGAGACATATACGGGGACAGAGACAGAGGCAGAGACAGAGACTGAGACAGAGACAGAGGCGGAGACAGAGACAGAGACAGAGACTGAGACAGAGACAGAGACAGCGGCAGAGGCAGAGACGGAGACAGAGACAGAGACAGAGACAGAGACAGAGACAGAGACAGAGACAGAGACAGAGACAGAGACAGAGACAGAGACAGAGGCAGAGACAGAGACAGAGACAGAGACAGAGACAGAGACAGAGACAAAGACAGAGACAGAGACAGAGACAGAGACAGAGGCAGAGACAGAGGCTGGGACAGAGACGGAGACAGAGAGAGAGACAGAGACGGAGACAGAGACAGAGACAGAGACAGAGACAGAGAAAGAGACAGAGACAGAGACAGAGACAGAGACAGAGACAGAGACAGAGACAGAGACAGAGACAGAGACAAAGACAGAGACAGGGACAGAGACAGAGACAGAGAGGGAGACAGAGACCGAGACAGAGACAGACACAGAGACAGAGACAGAGACAGAGACAGAAACAGAGACAGAGACAGAGACAGAGACGGAGACAGAGACAGAGACGCAGACGGAGGCAGAGACAGAGACATAGACAGAGACAGCGACAGAGTCAGAGGCAGAGACTGCGACAGAGACAGAGACAGAGACAGAGACAGAGACAGAGACAGAGACAGAGACAGAGACAGAGACAGAGACAGAGACAGAGACAGAGACAGAGACAGAGACAGAGACAGAGACAGAGACAGAGACAGAGACAGAGACAGAGACAGAGACAGAGACAGAGACAGAGACAGAGACAGAGACAGAGACACAGACAGAGACAGAGACAGAGACAGAGACAGAGACAGAGACAGAGACAGAGGCAGAGACAGAGACAGAGACAGAGACAGGGACAGGGACAGAGACAGAGACAGAGACAGAGACAGAGACAGAGACAGAGACAGAGACAGAGACAGAGACAGAGACACAGACAGAGACAGAGACAGAGACAGAGACAGAGACAGAGACAGAGACAGAGACAGAGACAGAGACAGAGACAGAGACAGAGACAGAGACAGAGACAGAGACAGAGACAGAGACAGAGATAGAGACAGGGACGGAGACAAAGACCGAGACAGAGGCAGAGACACAGACAGAGACAGAGACAGAGACAGAAACAGAGACAGAGACAGAGACAGAGACAGAGACAGAGACAGAGACAGAGACAGAGACAGAGACAGAGACAGGGACAGAGACAGAGACAGAGACAGAGGCAGAGACAGAGACAGAGGCAGAGATAGAGACATAGACGGAGATAGAGACAGAGACAGAGACAGAGACGGAGACAGAGACGGAGACAAAGACCGAGACAGAGACAGAGACGGAGACAGAGACGGAGACAAAGACCGAGACAGAGCCAGAGACACAGACAGAGACAGAGACAGAGACAGAGACAGAGACAGAGACAGAGACAGAGACAGAGACAGAGACAGAGACAGAGACAGAGACAGAGACAGAGACAGAGACAGAGACAGAGACAGAGACAGAGACAGAGACAGAAACAGAGACAGGGGGAGAGACAGCGTCAGAGACAGAGACAGAGGCAGAGACAGAGACAGGGACAGAGGCAGAGACAGAGACATAGACGGAGATAGAGACAGAGACAGAGACAGAGACGGAGACAGAGACGGAGACAAAGACCGAGACAGAGACGGAGACAGAGAAATAGACAGAGACAGCGACAGACACAGGGAGAGGCACTGGGACAGAGACAGAGACAGAGACAGAGACAGAGACAGAGACAGAGACAGAAACAGAGACAGAGACAGAGACAGAGGCAGAGACAGAGACACAGACCGAGGAAGAGGCAGAGACAGAGACAGAGCGAGAGACAGAGACACGGACAGAGACAGAAGGGCAGGAGACAAAGTCGGAGGCAGAGGGTCAGGAGACAAAGACGGTGACAAGGTCGGAGACAAAGACGGACACAGAGACAGAGACGGAGACAGAGACACCGTCAGAGACAGAGGCAGAGACAGAGACAGAGACAGAGGCAGAGACAGAAACATAGACGGAGATAGAGACAGAGACAGAGACAGAGACGGAGACAGAGACGGAGACAAAGACCGAGACAGAGACAGAGACAGAGAAATAGACAGAGACAGAGACAGAGACAGAGACAGAGGCAGAGACAGAGACACAGACCGATGAAGAGGCAGAGACAGAGACAGAGGGAGAGACAGAGACACGGACAGAGACAAAAGGGCAGGAGACAAAGTCGGAGGCAGAGGGGCAGGAGACAAAGACGGAGACAAGGTCGAAGACAAAGACGGACACAGAGACAGAGACGGAGACACGGACAGAGACAGAAGGGCAGGAGACAAAGTCGGAGGCAGAGGGGCAGGAGACAAAGACGGAGACAAGGTCGGAGAGAAAGACGGACACAGAGACAGAGACGGCGACAGAGACAGCGTCAGAGACAGAGACAGAGGCAGAGACAGAGACAGAGACAGAGGCAGAGACAGAGACATAGACGGAGATAGAGACGGAGACAAAGACCAAGACAGAGACAGAGACGGAGACAGAGGCAGAGACAGAGCCAGGGACAGAGACGGAGACAGAGGCAGACGGAGCGACAGCGAGAGAGACAGAGACAGAAGCAGAGACAGAGACAGATACGGGGACAGAGACAGAGGCAGAGACAGAGCCAGGGACAGAGACGGAGACAGAGACAGAGGGAAAGACAGCGAGAGAGACAGAGACAGAAACGTAGACAGAGACAGATACGGAGACAGAGACAGAGGCAGAGACAGAGACAGAGACAGAGACAGAGACGGAGACAGAGACAGAGACAGAGACAGAGACAGAGACAGAGGCAGAGACAGAGACAGGGACAGAGGCAGAGACAGAGACAAAGACGGAGATAGAGACAGAGACAGAGACAGAGACGGAGACAGAGACGGAGACAAAGACCGAGACAGAGACGGAGACAGAGAAATAGACAGAGACAGAGACAGAGACAGAGACAGAGACAGAGACAGAGACAGGGACAGAGACAGAGACAGAGACAGAGACAGAGACAGAGACAGAGGCAGAGATAGAGACATAGACGGAGATAGAGACAGAGACAGAGACAGAGACGGAGACAGAGACGGAGACAAAGACCGAGACAGAGACGGAGACGGAGACAGAGACGGAGACAAAGACCGAGACAGAGCCAGAGACACAGACAGAGACAGAGACAGAGACAGAGACAGAGACAGAGACAGAGACAGAGACAGAGACAGAGACAGAGACAGAGACAGAGACAGAGACAGAGACAGAGACAGAGACAGAGACAGAGACAGAGACAGAGACAGAGACAGAGACAGAGACAGAGACAGAGACAGAGACAGAGACAGAGACAGAGACAGAGACAGAAACGGAGACAGGGGGAGAGACAGCGTCAGAGACAGAGACAGAGGCAGAGACAGAGACAGGGACAGAGGCAGAGACAGAGACATAGACGGAGATAGAGACAGAGACAGAGACAGAGACGGAGACAGAGACGGAGACAAAGACCGAGACAGAGACGGAGACAGAGAAATAGACAGAGACAGCGACAGACACAGGGAGAGGCACTGGGACAGAGACAGAGACAGAGACAGAGACAGAGACAGAGACAGAGACAGAAACAGAGACAGAGACAGAGACAGAGGCAGAGACAGAGACACAGACCGAGGAAGAGGCAGAGACAGAGACAGAGCGAGAGACAGAGACACGGACAGAGACAGAAGGGCAGGAGACAAAGTCGGACGCAGAGGGTCAGGAGACAAAGACGGTGACAAGGTCGGAGACAAAGACGGACACAGAGACAGAGACGGAAACAGAGACAGCGTCAGAGACAGAGGCAGAGACAGAGACAGAGACAGAGGCAGAGACAGAAACATAGACGGAGATAGAGACAGAGACAGAGACAGAGACGGAGACAGAGACGGAGACAAAGACCGAGACAGAGACAGAGACAGAGAAATAGACAGAGACAGAGACAGAGAGAGAGACAGAGGCAGAGACAGAGACACAGACCGATGAAGAGGCAGAGACAGAGACAGAGGGAGAGACAGAGACACGGACAGAGACAGAAGGGCAGGAGACAAAGTCGGAGGCAGAGGGGCAGGAGACAAAGACGGAGACAAGGTCGGAGAGAAAGACGGACACAGAGACAGAGACGGCGACAGAGACAGCGTCAGAGACAGAGACAGAGGCAGAGACAGAGACAGAGACAGAGGCAGAGACAGAGACATAGACGGAGATAGAGACGGAGACAAAGACCAAGACAGAGACAGAGACGGAGACAGAGGCAGAGACAGAGCCAGGGACAGAGACGGAGACAGAGGCAGACGGAGCGACAGCGAGAGAGACAGAGACAGAAGCAGAGACAGAGACAGATACGGGGACAGAGACAGAGGCAGAGACAGAGCCAGGGACAGAGACGGAGACAGAGACAGAGGGAAAGACAGCGAGAGAGACAGAGACAGAAACGTAGACAGAGACAGATACGGAGACAGAGACAGAGGCAGAGACAGAGACAGAGACAGAGACAGAGACGGAGACAGAGACAGAGACAGAGACAGAGACAGAGACAGAGACAGAGACTGAGACAGAGACAGAGACAGAGACAGAGACAGAGACAGAGACAGAGACAGAGACAGAGACAGAGACAGAGACAGAGACAGAGACAGAGACAGAGACAGAGACAGAGACAGAGACAGAGACAGAGACAGAGACAGAGACAGAGACAGAGACAGAGACAGAGACAGAGACAGAGACAGAGACAGAGACAGAGACAGAGACAGAGACAGAGACAGAGACAGAGACAGAGACAGAGACAGAGACAGAAACAGAGACAGGGGGAGAGACAGCGTCAGAGACAGAGACAGAGGCAGAGACAGAGACAGGGACAGAGGCAGAGACAGAGACATAGACGGAGATAGAGACAGAGACAGAGACAGAGACGGAGACAGAGACGGAGACAAAGACCGAGACAGAGACGGAGACAGAGAAATAGACAGAGACAGCGACAGACACAGGGAGAGGCACTGGGACAGAGACAGAGACAGAGACAGAGACAGAGACAGAGACAGAAACAGAGACAGAGACAGAGACAGAGGCAGAGACAGAGACACAGACCGAGGAAGAGGCAGAGACAGAGACAGAGCGAGAGACAGAGACACGGACAGAGACAGAAGGGCAGGAGACAAAGTCGGAGGCAGAGGGTCAGGAGACAAAGACGGTGACAAGGTCGGAGACAAAGACGGACACAGAGACAGAGACGGAGACAGAGACAGCGTCAGAGACAGAGGCAGAGACAGAGACAGAGACAGAGGCAGAGACAGAAACATAGACGGAGATAGAGACAGAGACAGAGACAGAGACGGAGACAGAGACGGAGACAAAGACCGAGACAGAGACAGAGACAGAGAAATAGACAGAGACAGAGACAGAGACAGAGACAGAGGCAGAGACAGAGACACAGACCGATGAAGAGGCAGAGACAGAGACAGAGGGAGAGACAGAGACACGGACAGAGACAGAAGGGCAGGAGACAAAGTCGGAGGCAGAGGGGCAGGAGACAAAGACGGAGACAAGGTCGGAGACAAAGACGGACACAGAGACAGAGACGGAGACACGGACAGAGACAGAAGGGCAGGAGACAAAGTCGGAGGCAGAGGGGCAGGAGACAAAGACGGAGACAAGGTCGGAGACAAAGACGGACACAGAGACAGAGACGGCGACAGAGACAGCGTCAGAGACAGAGACAGAGGCAGAGACAGAGACAGAGACAGAGGCAGAGACAGAGACATAGACGGAGATAGAGACGGAGACAAAGACCGAGACAGAGACAGAGACGGAGACAGACGCAGAGACAGAGCCAGGGACAGAGACGGAGACAGAGGCAGACGGAGCGACAGCGAGAGAGACAGAGACAGAAGCAGAGACAGAGACAGATACGGGGACAGAGACAGAGGCAGAGACAGAGCCAGGGACAGAGACGGAGACAGAGACAGAGGGAAAGACAGCGAGAGAGACAGAGACAGAAACGTAGACAGAGACAGATACGGAGACAGAGACAGAGGCAGAGACAGAGACAGAGACAGAGACAGAGACGGAGACAGAGACAGAGACAGAGACAGAGACAGAGACAGAGGCAGAGACTGAGACAGAGACAGAGACAGAGACAGAGACAGAGACAGAGACAGAGACAGAGACAGAGACAGAGACAGAGACAGAGACAGAGACAGAGACAGAGACAGAGACAGAGACAGAGACAGAGACAGAGACAGAGACAGAGATAGAGACAGGGACGGAGACAAAGACCGAGACAGAGGCAGAGACACAGACAGAGGCAGAGACAGAGGCAGAAACAGAGACAGAGACAGAGACAGAGACAGAGACAGAGACAGAGACAGAGACAGAGACAGAGACAGAGACAGAGACAGGGACAGAGACAGAGACAGAGACAGAGGCAGAGACAGAGACAGAGGCAGAGATAGGGACATAGACGGAGATAGAGACAGAGACAGAGACAGAGACGGAGACAGAGACGGAGACAAAGACCGAGACAGAGACAGAGACGGAGACAGAGACGGAGACAAAGACCGAGACAGAGCCAGAGACACAGACAGAGACAGAGACAGAGACAGAGACAGAGACAGAGACAGAGACAGAGACAGAGACAGAGACAGAGACAGAGACAGAGACAGAGACAGAGACAGAGACAGAGACAGAGACAGAGACAGAGACAGAGACAGAGACAGAGACAGAGACAGAGACAGAGACAGAGACAGAGACAGAGACAGAGACAGAAACAGAGACAGGGGGAGAGACAGCGTCAGAGACAGAGACAGAGGCAGAGACAGAGACAGGGACAGAGGCAGAGACAGAGACAAAGACGGAGATAGAGACAGAGACAGAGACAGAGACGGAGACAGAGACGGAGACAAAGACCGAGACAGAGACGGAGACAGAGAAATAGACAGAGACAGAGACAGAGACAGAGACAGAGACAGAGACAGAGACAGGGACAGAGACAGAGACAGAGACAGAGACAGAGACAGAGACAGAGGCAGAGATAGAGACATAGACGGAGATAGAGACAGAGACAGAGACAGAGACGGAGACAGAGACGGAGACAAAGACCGAGACAGAGACGGAGACGGAGACAGAGACGGAGACAAAGACCGAGACAGAGCCAGAGACACAGACAGAGACAGAGACAGAGACAGAGACAGAGACAGAGACAGAGACAGAGACAGAGACAGAGACAGAGACAGAGACAGAGACAGAGACAGCGTCAGAGACAGAGACAGAGGCAGAGACAGAGACAGGGACAGAGGCAGAGACAGAGACATAGACGGAGATAGAGACAGAGACAGAGACAGAGACGGAGACAGAGACGGAGACAAAGACCGAGACAGAGACGGAGACAGAGAAATAGACAGAGACAGCGACAGACACAGGGAGAGGCACTGGGACAGAGACAGAGACAGAGACAGAGACAGAGACAGAGACAGAGACAGAAACAGAGACAGAGACAGAGACAGAGGCAGAGACAGAGACACAGACCGAGGAAGAGGCAGAGACAGAGACAGAGCGAGAGACAGAGACACGGACAGAGACAGAAGGGCAGGAGACAAAGTCGGACGCAGAGGGTCAGGAGACAAAGACGGTGACAAGGTCGGAGACAAAGACGGACACAGAGACAGAGACGGAGACAGAGACAGCGTCAGAGACAGAGGCAGAGACAGAGACAGAGACAGAGGCAGAGACAGAAACATAGACGGAGATAGAGACAGAGACAGAGACAGAGACGGAGACAGAGACGGAGACAAAGACCGAGACAGAGACAGAGACAGAGAAATAGACAGAGACAGAGACAGAGAGAGAGACAGAGGCAGAGACAGAGACACAGACCGATGAAGAGGCAGAGACAGAGACAGAGGGAGAGACAGAGACACGGACAGAGACAGAAGGGCAGGAGACAAAGTCGGAGGCAGAGGGGCAGGAGACAAAGACGGAGACAAGGTCGGAGACAAAGACGGACACAGAGACAGAGACGGAGACACGGACAGAGACAGAAGGGCAGGAGACAAAGTCGGAGGCAGAGGGGCAGGAGACAAAGACGGAGACAAGGTCGGAGACAAAGACGGACACAGAGACAGAGACGGCGACAGAGACAGCGTCAGAGACAGAGACAGAGGCAGAGACAGAGACAGAGACAGAGGCAGAGACAGAGACATAGACGGAGATAGAGACGGAGACAAAGACCGAGACAGAGACAGAGACGGAGACAGACGCAGAGACAGAGCCAGGGACAGAGACGGAGACAGAGGCAGACGGAGCGACAGCGAGAGAGACAGAGACAGAAGCAGAGACAGAGACAGATACGGGGACAGAGACAGAGGCAGAGACAGAGCCAGGGACAGAGACGGAGACAGAGACAGAGGGAAAGACAGCGAGAGAGACAGAGACAGAAACGGAGACAGAGACAGATACGGAGACAGAGACAGAGGCAGAGACAGAGACAGAGACAGAGACAGAGACAGAGACGGAGACAGAGACAGAGACAGAGACAGAGACAGAGACAGAGACTGAGACAGAGACAGAGACAGAGACAGAGACAGAGACAGAGACAGAGACAGAGACAGAGACAGAGACAGAGACAGAGACAGAGACAGAGACAGAGACAGAGACAGAGACAGAGACAGAGACAGAGACAGAGACAGAGACAGAGACAGAGACAGAGACAGAGACAGAGATAGAGACAGGGACGGAGACAAAGACAGAGACAGAGGCAGAGACACAGACAGAGACAGAGACAGAGGCAGAAACAGAGACAGAGACAGAGACAGAGACAGAGACAGAGACAGAGACAGAGACAGAGACAGGGACAGAGACAGAGACAGAGACAGAGGCAGAGACAGAGACAGAGGCAGAGATAGAGACATAGACGGAGATAGAGACAGAGACAGAGACAGAGACGGAGACAGAGACGGAGACAAAGACCGAGACAGAGACAGAGACGGAGACAGAGACGGAGACAAAGACCGAGACAGAGCCAGAGACACAGACAGAGACAGAGACAGAGACAGAGACAGAGACAGAGACAGAGACAGAGACAGAGACAGAGACAGAGACAGAGACAGAGACAGAGACAGAGACAGAGACAGAGACAGAGACAGAGACAGAGACAGAGACAGAAACAGAGACAGGGGGAGAGACAGCGTCAGAGACTGAGACAGAGGCAGAGACAGAGAGAGGGACAGAGGCAGAGACAGAGACAAAGACGGAGATAGAGACAGAGACAGAGACAGAGACGGAGACAGAGACGGAGACAAAGACCGAGACAGAGACGGAGACAGAGAAATAGACAGAGACAGAGACAGAGACAGCGACAGACACAGGGAGAGGCACTGGGACAGAGACAGAGACAGAGACAGAGACAGAGACAGAGACAGAGACAGAGACAGAAACAGAGGCAGAGACAGAGACACAGACCGAGGAAGAGGCAGAGACAGAGACAGAGGGAGAGACAGAGACACGGACAGAGACAGAAGGGCAGGAGACAAAGTCGGAGGCAGAGGGGCAGGAGACAAAGACGGAGACAAGGTCGGAGACAAAGACGGACACAGAGACAGAGACGGAGACACGGACAGAGACAGAAGGGCAGGAGACAAAGTCGGAGGCAGAGGGGCAGGAGACAAAGACGGAGACAAGGTCGGAGACAAAGACGGACACAGAGACAGAGACGGCGACAGAGACAGCGTCAGAGACAGAGACAGAGGCAGAGACAGAGACAGAGACAGAGGCAGAGACAGAGACATAGACGGAGATAGAGACGGAGACAAAGACCGAGACAGAGACAGAGACGGAGACAGACGCAGAGACAGAGCCAGGGACAGAGACGGAGACAGAGGCAGACGGAGCGACAGCGAGAGAGACAGAGACAGAAGCAGAGACAGAGACAGATACGGGGACAGAGACAGAGGCAGAGACAGAGCCAGGGACAGAGACGGAGACAGAGACAGAGGGAAAGACAGCGAGAGAGACAGAGACAGAAACGGAGACAGAGACAGATACGGAGACAGAGACAGAGGCAGAGACAGAGACAGAGACAGAGACAGAGACGGAGACAGAGACAGAGACAGAGACAGAGACAGAGACAGAGACTGAGACAGAGACAGAGACAGAGACAGAGACAGAGACAGAGACAGAGACAGAGACAGAGACAGAGACAGAGACAGAGACAGAGACAGAGACAGAGACAGAGACAGAGACAGAGACAGAGACAGAGACAGAGACAGAGACAGAGACAGAGATAGAGACAGGGACGGAGACAAAGACAGAGACAGAGGCAGAGACACAGACAGAGACAGAGACAGAGGCAGAAACAGAGACAGAGACAGAGACAGAGACAGAGACAGAGACAGAGACAGAGACAGAGACAGGGACAGAGACAGAGACAGAGACAGAGGCAGAGACAGAGACAGAGGCAGAGATAGAGACATAGACGGAGATAGAGACAGAGACAGAGACAGAGACGGAGACAGAGACGGAGACAAAGACCGAGACAGAGACAGAGACAGAGACAGAGACAGAGACAGAGACAGAGACAGAGACAGAGACAGAGACAGAGACAGAGACAGAGACAGAGACAGAGACAGAGACAGAGACAGAGACAGAGACAGAGACAGAGACAGAGATAGAGACAGGGACGGAGACAAAGACAGAGACAGAGGCAGAGACACAGACAGAGACAGAGACAGAGGCAGAAACAGAGACAGAGACAGAGACAGAGACAGAGACAGAGACAGAGACAGAGACAGAGACAGAGACAGGGACAGAGACAGAGACAGAGACAGAGGCAGAGACAGAGACAGAGGCAGAGATAGAGACATAGACGGAGATAGAGACAGAGACAGAGACAGAGACGGAGACAGAGACGGAGACAAAGACCGAGACAGAGACAGAGACGGAGACAGAGACGGAGACAAAGACCGAGACAGAGCCAGAGACACAGACAGAGACAGAGACAGAGACAGAGACAGAGACAGAGACAGAGACAGAGACAGAGACAGAGACAGAGACAGAGACAGAGACAGAGACAGAGACAGAGACAGAGACAGAGACAGAGACAGAAACAGAGACAGGGGGAGAGACAGCGTCAGAGACTGAGACAGAGGCAGAGACAGAGAGAGGGACAGAGGCAGAGACAGAGACAAAGACGGAGATAGAGACAGAGACAGAGACAGAGACGGAGACAGAGACGGAGACAAAGACCGAGACAGAGACGGAGACAGAGAAATAGACAGAGACAGAGACAGAGACAGCGACAGACACAGGGAGAGGCACTGGGACAGAGACAGAGACAGAGACAGAGACAGAGACAGAGACAGAGACAGAGACAGAAACAGAGGCAGAGACAGAGACACAGACCGAGGAAGAGGCAGAGACAGAGACAGAGGGAGAGACAGAGACACGGACAGAGACAGAAGGGCAGGAGACAAAGTCGGAGGCAGAGGGGCAGGAGACAAAGACGGAGACAAGGTCGGAGACAAAGACGGACACAGAGACAGAGACGGAGACACGGACAGAGACAGAAGGGCAGGAGACAAAGTCGGAGGCAGAGGGGCAGGAGACAAAGACGGAGACAAGGTCGGAGACAAAGACGGACACAGAGACAGAGACGGCGACAGAGACAGCGTCAGAGACAGAGACAGAGGCAGAGACAGAGACAGAGACAGAGGCAGAGACAGAGACATAGACGGAGATAGAGACGGAGACAAAGACCGAGACAGAGACAGAGACGGAGACAGACGCAGAGACAGAGCCAGGGACAGAGACGGAGACAGAGGCAGACGGAGCGACAGCGAGAGAGACAGAGACAGAAGCAGAGACAGAGACAGATACGGGGACAGAGACAGAGGCAGAGACAGAGCCAGGGACAGAGACGGAGACAGAGACAGAGGGAAAGACAGCGAGAGAGACAGAGACAGAAACGGAGACAGAGACAGATACGGAGACAGAGACAGAGGCAGAGACAGAGACAGAGACAGAGACAGAGACGGAGACAGAGACAGAGACAGAGACAGAGACAGAGACAGAGACTGAGACAGAGACAGAGACAGAGACAGAGACAGAGACAGAGACAGAGACAGAGACAGAGACAGAGACAGAGACAGAGACAGAGACAGAGACAGAGACAGAGACAGAGACAGAGACAGAGACAGAGACAGAGACAGAGACAGAGACAGAGACAGAGATAGAGACAGGGACGGAGACAAAGACAGAGACAGAGGCAGAGACACAGACAGAGACAGAGACAGAGGCAGAAACAGAGACAGAGACAGAGACAGAGACAGAGACAGAGACAGAGACAGAGACAGAGACAGGGACAGAGACAGAGACAGAGACAGAGGCAGAGACAGAGACAGAGGCAGAGATAGAGACATAGACGGAGATAGAGACAGAGACAGAGACAGAGACGGAGACAGAGACGGAGACAAAGACCGAGACAGAGACAGAGACGGAGACAGAGACGGAGACAAAGACCGAGACAGAGCCAGAGACACAGACAGAGACAGAGACAGAGACAGAGACAGAGACAGAGACAGAGACAGAGACAGAGACAGAGACAGAGACAGAGACAGAGACAGAGACAGAGACAGAGACAGAGACAGAGACAGAGACAGAGACAGAAACAGAGACAGGGGGAGAGACAGCGTCAGAGACTGAGACAGAGGCAGAGACAGAGAGAGGGACAGAGGCAGAGACAGAGACAAAGACGGAGATAGAGACAGAGACAGAGACAGAGACGGAGACAGAGACGGAGACAAAGACCGAGACAGAGACGGAGACAGAGAAATAGACAGAGACAGAGACAGAGACAGCGACAGACACAGGGAGAGGCACTGGGACAGAGACAGAGACAGAGACAGAGACAGAGACAGAGACAGAGACAGAGACAGAAACAGAGGCAGAGACAGAGACACAGACCGAGGAAGAGGCAGAGACAGAGACAGAGGGAGAGACAGAGACACGGACAGAGACAGAAGGGCAGGAGACAAAGTCGGAGGCAGAGGGGCAGGAGACAAAGACGGAGACAAGGTCGGAGACAAAGACGGACACAGAGACAGAGACGGAGACAGAGACAGCGTCAGAGACAGAGGCAGAGACAGAGACAGAGACAGAGACAGAGACAGAGACGGAGACAGAGACAGAGACAGAGACGGAGACAGAGACGGAGACAAAGACCGAGACAGAGACAGAGACAGAGAAATAGACAGAGACAGAGAAATAGACAGAGACAGAGACAGAGACAGAGACAGAGACACAGACCGATGAAGAGGCAGAGACAGAGACAGAGGGAGAGACAGAGACACGGACAGAGACAGAAGGGCAGGAGACAAAGTCGGAGGCAGAGGGGCAGGAGACAAAGACGGAGACAATGTCGGAGACAAAGACGGACACAGAGACAGAGACGGAGACACGGACAGAGACAGAAGGGCAGGAGACAAAGTCGGAGGCAGAGGGGCAGGAGACAAAGACGGAGACAAGGTCGGAGACAAAGACGGACACAGAGACAGAGACGGCGACAGAGACAGCGTCAGAGACAGAGACAGAGGCAGAGACAGAGACAGAGACAGAGGCAGAGACAGAGACATAGACGGAGATAGAGACGGAGACAAAGACCGAGACAGAGACAGAGACGGAGACAGAGGCAGAGACAGAGCCAGGGACAGAGACGGAGACAGAGGCAGACGGAGCGACAGCGAGAGAGACAGAGACAGAAGCAGAGACAGAGACAGATACGGGGACAGAGACAGAGGCAGAGACAGAGCCAGGGACAGAGACGGAGACAGAGACAGAGGGAAAGACAGCGAGAGAGACAGAGACAGAAACGTAGACAGAGACAGATACGGAGACAGAGACAGAGGCAGAGACAGAGACAGAGACAGAGACAGAGACAGAGACAGAGACTGAGACAGAGACAGAGACAGAGACAGAGACAGAGACAGAGACAGAGACAGAGACAGAGACAGAGACAGAGACAGAGACAGAGACAGAGACAGAGACAGAGACAGAGACAGAGACAGAGACAGAGACAGAGATAGAGACAGGGACGGAGACAAAGACCGAGACAGAGGCAGAGACACAGACAGAGACAGAGACAGAGGCAGAAACAGAGACAGAGACAGAGACAGAGACAGAGACAGAGACAGAGACAGAGACAGAGACAGAGACAGAGACAGGGACAGAGACAGAGACAGAGACAGAGGCAGAGACAGAGACAGAGGCAGAGATAGGGACATAGACGGAGATAGAGACAGAGACAGAGACAGAGACGGAGACAGGGACGGAGACAAAGACCGAGACAGAGACAGAGACGGAGACAGAGACGGAGACAAAGACCGAGACAGAGCCAGAGACACAGACAGAGACAGAGACAGAGACAGAGACAGAGACAGAGACAGAGACAGAGACAGAGACAGAGACAGAGACAGAGACAGAGACAGAGACAGAGACAGAGACAGAGACAGAGACAGAGACAGAGACAGAGACAGAGACAGAGACAGAGACAGAAACAGAGACAGGGGGAGAGACAGCGTCAGAGACAGAGACAGAGGCAGAGACAGAGACAGGGACAGAGGCAGAGACAGAGACAAAGACGGAGATAGAGACAGAGACAGAGACAGAGACGGAGACAGAGACGGAGACAAAGACCGAGACAGAGACGGAGACAGAGAAATAGACAGAGACAGAGACAGAGACAGAGACAGAGACAGAGGCAGAGATAGAGCCATAGACGGAGATAGAGACAGAGACAGAGACAGAGACGGAGACAGAGACGGAGACAAAGACCGAGACAGAGGCAGAGACACAGACAGAGACAGAGACAGAGGCAGAAACAGAGACAGAGACAGAGACAGAGACAGAGACAGAGACAGAGACAGAGACAGAGACAGAGACAGAGACAGAGACAGGGACAGAGACAGAGACAGAGACAGAGGCAGAGACAGAGACAGAGGCAGAGATAGAGACATAGACGGAGATAGAGACAGAGACAGAGACAGAGACGGAGACAAAGACCGAGACAGAGCCAGAGACACAGACAGAGACAGAGACAGAGACAGAGACAGAGACAGAGACAGAGACAGAGACAGAGACAGAGACAGAGACAGAGACAGAGACAGAGACAGAGACAGAGACAGAGACAGAGACAGAGACAGAGACAGAGATAGAGACTGAGACAGAGACAGAGACAGAGACAGGGACAGAGACGGAGACAGAGGCAGACGGAGCGACAGCGAGAGAGACAGAGACAGAAGCAGAGCCAGAGACAGATACGGGGACAGAGACAGAGGCAGAGACAGAGCCAGGGACAGAGACGGAGACAGAGACAGAGGGAAAGACAGCGAGAGAGACAGAGACAGAAACGTAGACAGAGACAGATACGGAGACAGAGACAGAGGCAGAGACAGAGACAGAGGCAGAAACAGAGACAGAGACAGAGACAGAGACAGAGACAGAGACAGAGACAGAGACAGAGACAGAGACAGAGACAGAGACACAGACAGAGACAGAGACAGAGGCAGAAACAGAGACAGAGACAGAGACAGAGACAGAGACAGAGACAGAGACAGAGACAGAGACAGAGACAGAGACAGAGACAGGGACAGAGACAGAGACAGAGACAGAGGCAGAGACAGAGACAGAGGCAGAGATAGAGACATAGACGGAGATAGAGACAGAGACAGAGACAGAGACGGAGACAGAGACGGAGACAAAGACCGAGACAGAGGCAGAGACACAGACAGAGACAGAGACAGAGGCAGAAACAGAGACAGAGACAGAGACAGAGACAGAGACAGAGACAGAGACAGAGACAGAGACAGAGACAGAGACAGAGACAGGGACAGAGACAGAGACAGAGACAGAGGCAGAGACAGAGACAGAGGCAGAGATAGAGACATAGACGGAGATAGAGACAGAGACAGAGACAGAGACGGAGACAAAGACCGAGACAGAGCCAGAGACACAGACAGAGACAGAGACAGAGACAGAGACAGAGACAGAGACAGAGACACAGACAGAGACAGAGACAGAGACAGAGAGGGAGACAGATGCCGAGACAGAGACAGAGACAGAGACAGAGACAGAGACAGAGACAGAGACAGAGACAGAGACAGAGACAGAGACAGAGACAGAGACAGAGACAGAGACACAGACAGAGACAGAGACAGAGACAGAGAGGGAGACAGATGCCGAGACAGAGACAGACACAGAGACAGAGACAGAGACAGAGACAGAAACAGAGACAGACACAGAGACGGAGACAGAGACAAAGACGCAGACGGAGGCAGAGACAGAGAAGGCGACAGAGACAGCGTCAGAGACAGAGACAGAGGCAGAGACAGAGACAGAGACAGAGGCAGAGACAGAGACATAGACGGAGATAGAGACGGAGACAAAGACCGAGACAGAGACAGAGACGGAGACAGAGGCAGAGACAGAGCCAGGGACAGAGACGGAGACAGAGGCAGACGGAGCGACAGCGAGAGAGACAGAGACAGAAGCAGAGACAGAGACAGATACGGGGACAGAGACAGAGGCAGAGACAGAGCCAGGGACAGAGACGGAGACAGAGACAGAGGGAAAAGCAGCGAGAGAGACAGAGACAGAAACGGAGACAGAGACAGATACGGAGACAGAGACAGAGGCAGAGACAGAGACAGAGACAGAGACAGAGACGGAGACAGAGACAGAGACAGAGACAGAGACAGAGACAGAGACAGAGACTGAGACAGAGACAGAGACAGAGACAGAGACAGAGACAGAGACAGAGACAGAGACAGAGACAGAGACAGAGACAAAGACAGAGACAGAGACAGAGACAGAGACAGAGACAGAGACAAAGACAGAGACAGGGACAGAGACAGAGACAGAGAGGGAGACAGAGACCGAGACAGAGACAGACACAGAGACAGAGACAGAGACAGAGACAGAGACAGAGACAGAAACAGAGACAGAGACAGAGACGCAGACGGAAGCAGAGACAGAGACATAGACAGAGACAGCGACAGAGTCAGAGGCAGAGACTGAGACAGAGACAGAGACAGAGACAGAGACAGAGACAGAGACAGAGACAGAGACAGAGACAGAGACAGAGACAGAGACAGAGACAGAGACAGAGACAGAGACAGAGACAGAGACAGAGACAGAGACAGAGACAGAGGCAGAGACAGAGACAGAGACAGAGACAGAGACAGGGACAGGGACAGAGACAGAGACAGAGACAGAGACACAGACAGAGACAGAGACAGAGACAGAAACAGAGACAGAGACAGAGACAGAGACAGAGACAGAGACAGAGACAGAGACAGAGACAGAGACAGAGACAGAGACAGGGACAGAGACAGAGACAGAGTCAGAGACAGAGACAGAGACAGAGACAGAGACGGAGACAGAGACGGAGACAAAGACCGAGACAGAGCCAGAGACACAGACAGAGACAGAGACAGAGACAGAGACAGAGACAGACACAGAGACAGAGACAGAGACAGAGACAGAGACAGAGACAGAGACAGAGACAGAGACAGAAACAGAGGCAGAGACAGAGACACAGACCGAGGAAGAGGCAGAGACAGAGACAGAGGTAGAGACAGAGACACGGACAGAGACAGAAGGGCAGGAGACAAAGTCGGAGGCAGAGGGGCAGGAGACAAAGACGGAGACAAGGTCGGAGACAAAGACGGACACAGAGACAGAGACGGAGACAGAGACAGCGTCAGAGACAGAGGCAGAGACAGAGACAGAGACAGAGACAGAGGCAGAGACAGAAACATAGACGGAGATAGAGACAGAGACAGAGACAGAGACGGAGACAGAGACGGAGACAAAGACCGAGACAGAGACAGAGACAGAGACCGATGAAGAGGCAGAGACAGAGACAGAGGGAGAGACAGAGACACGGACAGAGACAGAAGGGCAGGAGACAAAGTCGGAGGCAGAGGGGCAGGAGACAAAGACGGAGACAAGGTCGGAGACAAAGACGGACACAGAGACAGAGACGGAGAGACGGACAGAGACAGAAGGGCAGGAGACAAAGTCGGAGGCATAGGGGCAGGAGACAAAGACGGAGACAAGGTCGGAGACAAAGACGGACACAGAGACAGAGACGGCGACAGAGACAGCGTCAGAGACAGAGACAGAGACAGAGACAGAGAAATAGACAGAGACAGAGACAGAGACAGAGACAGAGACAGAGTCAGAGACATAGACAGAGACAGAGACAGAGACAGAGACAGAGACAGAGACAGAGACAGAGACAGAGGCAGAGACAGAGGCAGAGACAGAGACAGAGACAGAGACGGTGATAGAGACAGAGACAGAGACAGAGACGGAGACAGAGGCAGAGACAGAGCCAGAGACAGAGACAGAGACAGAGACAGAGACAGGGGGAGAGACAGCGACAGAGACAGATACAGAGACACAGACAGAGACAGAGACACAGACAGAGCCAGAGACAGAAACAGAGACGGAGACAGAGACAGAGACAGAGACGGAGACAAAGACCGAGACAGTGACCGAGACGGAGACAGAGGCAGAGACAGAGCCAGGGACAGGGACGGAGTCAGAGACAGAGGGAGAGACAGCGACAGAGACAGAGACAGAGACAGAGGCAGAGGCAGAGGCAGAGACAGAGACAGAGACAGAGACAGAGACAGAGACAGAGACAGAGACAGAGACAGAGACAGAGACAGAGACAGAGACAGAGACAGAGACAGAGACAGAGACAGAGACAGAGACAGAGACAGAGACAGAGACAGAGGCAGAGGCAGAGACAGAGACACAGACCGAGGAAGAGACAGCGACAGAGACAGAGACAAAGACAGGGACAGAGACAGAGACGGAGACAAAGACAGAGAGAGAGACAGAGATAGAGACAGAGACAGTGACAGAGACAGAGACAGAGACAGAGACAGAGACAGAGACAGAGACAGAGACAGAGACAGAGACAGGGACAGAGCCCGAGATAGAGACAGAGACAGAGACGGAGACAGAGACAGAGGCTGCGACAGAGACGGAGACAGAGACCGAGACAGAGGCAGAGACACAGACAGAGACAGAGACAGGGGGAGAGACAGCGACAGAGACAGATACAGAGACACAGACAGAGACAGAGACACAGACAGAGCCAGAGACAGAAACAGAGACGGAGACAGAGACAGAGTCAGAGACAGAGACACAGACAGAGACAGAGACAGAGGCAGAAACAGAGACAGAGACAGAGACAGAGACAGAGACAGAGACAGAGACAGAGACAGAGACAGAGACAGAGACAGAGACAGAGACAGGGACAGAGACAGAGACAGAGACAGAGGCAGAGACAGAGACAGAGGCAGAGATAGAGACATAGACGGAGATAGAGACAGAGACAGAGACAGAGACGGAGACAGAGACGGAGACAAAGACCGAGACAGAGGCAGAGACACAGACAGAGACAGAGACAGAGGCAGAAACAGAGACAGAGACAGAGACAGAGACAGAGACAGAGACAGAGACAGAGACAGAGACAGAGACAGAGGCAGAGGAAGAGACAGAGAAAGAGACAGAGACAGAGACGGAGACAGAGACAGAGACAGAGACAGAGATAGAGACAGAGACAGAGACAGAGACAGAGACAGAGACAGAGGCAGAGACGGAGATAGAGACAGAGACAGAGTCAGAGACGGAGACAGAGGCAGAGAGAGAGCCACGGACAGAGACAGGGACAGAGACAGAGGGAGAAACAGCGACAGAGACAGAGACAGAGACAGAGGCAGAGACAGAGACACAGGCAGAGACAGAAACAGAGACAGAGACAGATACGGGGACAGAGGCAGAGGCAGAGACAGAGACAGAGACAGAGACGGAGACAGAGGCAGAGACAGAGACGGAGTCAGAGACAGAGACACAGACATAGACAGATACAGAGACAGAGACAGAGACAGAGACCGAGACAGAGACGGAGACAAAGACCGAGACAGAGACAGAGACGGAGACAGAGGCAGAGACAGCGGCAGAGACGGAGACGGAGACGGAGACAGGGACACAGACAGAGACAGAGACAGAGACAGAGACAGAGGCAGAGACATAGACAGAGACAGAGACAGAGACAGAGATAGAGACAGAGACAGAGACAGAGGCAGAGACAGAGACAGAGACAGAGAC
Source organism: Megachile willughbiella (assembly GCA_945859595.2). Classification (NCBI taxonomy): domain Eukaryota; kingdom Metazoa; phylum Arthropoda; class Insecta; order Hymenoptera; family Megachilidae; genus Megachile; species Megachile willughbiella. Next base: position 285,708 of record CAMAOD020000197.1, on the reverse strand, counting down.
AGAGACGGAGATAGAGACAGAGACAGAGACGGAGACGGAGACGGAGACAGCGACACAGACAGAGACAGAGACAGAGACAGAGACAGAGGCAGAGACATAGACAGAGACAGAGACAGAGACAGAGATAGAGACAGAGACAGAGACAGAGGCAGAGACAGAGACAGAGACAGAGACAGAGACGGAGATAGAGACAGAGACAGAGACAGAGACAGAGACGGAGACAGAGGCAGAGACAGAGCCAGAGACAGAGACAGAGACAGAGACAGAGACAGGGGGAGAGACAGCGACAGAGACAGATACAGAGACAGAGACAGAGACAGAGACACAGACAGAGCCAGAGACAGAAACAGAGACGGAGACAGAGACAGAGACAGAGACGGAGACAAAGACCGATACACTGACCGAGACGTAGACAGAGGCAGAGACAGAGCCAGGGACAGGGACGGAGTCAGAGACAGAGGGAGAGACAGCGACAGAGACAGAGACAGAGACAGAGGCAGAGGCAGAGGCAGAGACAGAGACAGAGACAGAGACAGAGACAGAGACAGAGACAGAGACAGAGAAAGAGACAGAGACGGAGATAGAGACAGAGGGAGAGACAGCGACAGAGACAGAGACAGAGATAGCGGCAGAGACAGAGACAGAGGCAGCGACAGAGACAGAGACAGAGACAGAGACAGAGACAGAGACAGAGACAGAGACAGAGACAGAGACAGAGACATAGACGGAGATAGAGACAGAGACAGAGACGGAGACGGAGACAGAGACGGAGACAAAGACCGAGACGGAGACAGAGACGCAGACAGAGGCAGAGACAGAGACAGAGACAGAGACGGAGATAGAGACAGAGACAGAGACAGAGACGGATACGGAGGCAGAGACAGCGACAGAGACAGAGACAGAGACAGAGAAGGAGACAGAGGCAGAGACAGAGACAGAGGCAGAGACAGAGACAGAGACAGAGACAGAGACAGAGACAGAGACAGAGACAGAGACAGAGACAGAGACAGAGACAGAGACAGAGACAGAGACAGAGACAAAGACCGAGACGGAGACAGAGACAGAGACACAGACAGAGACAGAGACAGAGACAGAGACAGAGACAGAGACAGAGACAGAGACAGAGACAGAGACAGAGGCAGAGACAGAAACAGAGACAGAGACAGAGAGAAACAGAGACAGAGACAGAGACAGAGACAGAGACAGAGACAGAGACAGAGGCAGAGTCTCACACAGAGACAGAGACAGAGACAGAGACAGAGACAGAGACGGAGACAGAGACAGAGACTGGGACAGAGACGGAGACAGCGAAATAGACAGAGACAGAGACGGAGACAGCGAAATAGACAGAGACAGAGACAGAGACAGTGACAGACACAGGGAGAGGCACTCGGACAGAGACAGAGACAGAGACATAGACGGAGATAGAGACAGAGACAGAAACAGAGACGGAGACAGAGACAGAGACAAAGACCGAGACAGAGCCGGAGACAGAGGAATAGACAGAGACAGAGACAGAGACAGCGACAGACACAGGGAGAGGCACTGAGACAGAGACAGAGACAGAGACAGAGACAGAGACAGAGACAGAGACAGAGACAGAGACAGAGACAGAGACAGAGACAGAGACAGAGACGGAGACGGAGACAGAGACGGAGACAGAGGCAGAGACAGAGCCAGGGACAGAGACGGAGACAGAATCAGAGGCAGCGACAGCGAGAGAGACAGAGACAGAAGCAGAGACAAAGACAGATACGGGGACAGAGACAGAGGCAGAGACAGAGACAGAGACAGAGACAGAGACAGAGACGGAGACAGAGACAGAGACAGAGACTGAGACAGAGACAGAGACAGCGGCAGAGACAGAGACGGAGACAGAGACAGAGACACAGACAGAGACAGAGACTGAGACAGAGACAGAGACAGAGGCAGAGGCAGAGACAGAGACAGAGACAGAGACGGAGATAGAGACAGAGACAGAGACAGAGACGGAGACAGAGGCAGAGTCAGAGCCAGAGACAGAGACAGAGACAGAGACAGAGACAGGGGGAGAGACGGCGACAGAGACAGAGACAGAGACAGAGACAGAGACAGAGACACAGACAGAGACAGAGACAGAGACAGAGACAGAGACAGAGACAGAGACAGAGGCAGAGACAGAGACAGAGACAGAGGCAGAGACAGAGGCAGAGACAGAGACAGAGACAGAGACGGAGACAGAGGCAGAGACAGAGACGGAGTCAGAGACAGAGACACAGACATAGACAGATACAGAGACAGAGACAGAGACTGAGACAGAGACAGAGACAGAGGCAGAGGCAGAGACAGAGACAGAGACAGAGACGGAGATAGAGACAGAGACAGAGACAGAGACGGAGACAGAGGCAGAGTCAGAGCCAGAGACAGAGACAGAGACAGAGACAGAGACAGAGACAGGGGGAGAGACGGCGACAGAGACAGAGACAGAGACAGAGACAGAGACAGAGACACAGACAGAGACAGAGACAGAGACAGAGACAGAGACAGAGACAGAGGCAGAGACAGAGACAGAGACAGAGGCAGAGACAGAGGCAGAGACAGAGACAGAGACAGAGACGGAGACAGAGGCAGAGACAGAGACGGAGTCAGAGACAGAGACACAGACATAGACAGATACAGAGACAGAGACAGAGACAGAGACCGAGACAGAGACGGAGACAAAGACCGAGACAGAGACAGAGACGGAGACAGAGGCAGAGACAGCGGCAGAGACGGAGACGGAGACGGAGACAGAGACACAGACAGAGACAGAGACAGAGACAGAGACAGAGGCAGAGACATAGACAGAGACAGAGACAGAGACAGAGACAGAGACAGAGACAGAGACAGAGACAGAGACAGAGGCAGAGACAGAGACAGAGACAGAGACAGAGACGGAGATAGAGACAGAGACAGAGACAGAGACGGAGACAGAGGCAGAGACAGAGCCAGAGACAGAGACAGAGACAGAGACAGAGACAGGGGGAGAGACAGCGACAGAGACAGATACAGAGACACAGACAGAGACAGAGACACAGACAGAGCCAGAGACAGAAACAGAGACGGAGACAGAGACAGAGTCAGAGACGGAGACAAAGACCGAGACAGTGACCGAGACGGAGACAGAGGCAGAGACAGAGCCAGGGACAGGGACGGAGTCAGAGACAGAGGGAGAGACAGCGACAGAGACAGAGACAGAGACAGAGGCAGAGGCAGAGGCAGAGACAGAGACAGAGACAGAGACAGAGACAGAGACAGAGACAGAGACAGAGACAGAGACAGAGAAAGAGACAGAGACGGAGATAGAGACAGAGGGAGAGACAGCGACAGAGACAGAGACAGAGATAGCGGCAGAGACAGAGACAGAGGCAGAGACAGAGACAGAGACAGAGACAGAGACAGAGACAGAGACAGAGACAGAGACAGAGACAGAGACAGAGACAGAGACATAGACGGAGATAGAGACAGAGACAGAGACGGAGACGGAGACAGAGACGGAGACAAAGACCGAGACGGAGACAGAGACGCAGACAGAGGCAGAGACAGAGACAGAGACAGAGACGGAGATAGAGACAGAGACAGAGACAGAGACGGATACGGAGGCAGAGACAGCGACAGAGACAGAGACAGAGACAGAGACGGAGACAGAGGCAGAGACAGAGACAGAGGCAGAGGCAGAGACAGAGACAGAGACAAAGACCGAGACAGAGACAGAGACAGAGACGGAGACAGAGGCAGAGACAGCGGCAGAGACGGAGACGGAGACGGAGACAGGGACACAGACAGAGACAGAGACAGAGACAGAGACAGAGACAGAGGCAGAGACATAGACAGAGACAGAGACAGAGACAGAGACAGAGACAGAGACAGAGACAGAGACAGAGGCAGAGACAGAGACAGAGACAGAGACAGAGACGGAGATAGAGACAGAGACAGAGACAGAGACGGAGACAGAGGCAGAGACAGAGCCAGAGACAGAGACAGAGACAGAGACAGAGACAGGGGGAGAGACAGCGACAGAGACAGATACAGAGACACAGACAGAGACAGAGACACAGACAGAGCCAGAGACAGAAACAGAGACGGAGACAGAGACAGAGACAGGGACGGAGACAAAGACCGAGACAGTGACCGAGACGGAGACAGAGGCAGAGACAGAGCCAGGGACAGGGACGGAGTCAGAGACAGAGGGAGAGACAGCGACAGAGACAGAGACAGAGACAGAGGCAGAGGCAGAGGCAGAGACAGAGACAGAGACAGAGACAGAGACAGAGACAGAGACAGAGACAGAGACGGAGACAGAGACGGAGACAAAGACCGAGACAGAGACAGAGACAGAGAAATAGACAGAGACAGAGACAGAGACAGAGACAGAGGCAGAGACAGAGACACAGACGAAGAAAAGGCAGAGACAGAGACAGAGGGAGAGACAGAGACACGGACAGAGACAGAAGGGCAGGAGACAAAGTCGGAGGCAGAGGGGCAGGAGACAAAGACGGAGACAAGGTCGAAGACAAAGACGGACACAGAGACAGAGACGGAGACACGGACAGAGACAGAAGGGCAGGAGACAAAGTCGGAGGCAGAGGGGCAGGAGACAAAGACGGAGACAAGGTCGGAGAGAAAGACGGACACAGAGACAGAGACGGCGACAGAGACAGCGTCAGAGACAGAGACAGAGGCAAAGACAGAGACAGAGACAGAGGCAGAGACAGAGACATAGACGGAGATAGAGACGGAGACAAAGACCGAGACAGAGACAGAGACGGAGACAGAGGCAGAGACAGAGCCAGGGACAGAGACGGAGACAGAGGCAGACGGAGCGACAGCGAGAGAGACAGAGACAGAAGCAGAGACAGAGACAGATACGGGGACAGAGACAGAGGCAGAGACAGAGCCAGGGACAGAGACGGAGACAGAGACAGAGGGAAAGACAGCGAGAGAGACAGAGACAGAAACGTAGACAGAGACAGATACGGAGACAGAGACAGAGGCAGAGACAGAGACAGAGACAGAGACAGAGACGGAGACAGAGACAGAGACAGAGACAGAGACAGAGACAGAGACAGAGACAGAGACTGAGACAGAGACAGAGACAGAGACAGAGACAGAGACGGAGACAGAGACAGAGACAGAGACAGAGACAGAGACAGAGACAGAGACAGAGACAGAGACAGAGACAGAGACAGAGATAGAGACAGGGACGGAGACAAAGACCGAGACAGAGGCAGAGACACAGACAGAGACAGAGACAGAGGCAGAAACAGAGACAGAGACAGAGACAGAGACAGAGACAGAGACAGAGACAGAGACAGAGACAGAGACAGGGACAGAGACAGAGACAGAGACAGAGGCAGAGACAGAGACAGAGGCAGAGATAGAGACATAGACGGAGATAGAGACAGAGACAGAGACAGAGACGGAGACAGAGACGGAGACAAAGACCGAGACAGAGGCAGAGACACAGACAGAGACAGAGACAGAGGCAGAAACAGAGACAGAGACAGAGACAGAGACAGAGACAGAGACAGAGACAGAGACAGAGACAGAGACAGAGACAGAGACAGAGACAGGGACAGAGACAGAGACAGAGACAGAGGCAGAGACAGAGACAGAGGCAGAGATAGAGACATAGACGGAGATAGAGACAGAGACAGAGACAGAGACGGAGACAAAGACCGAGACAGAGC